>PVKE010023878.1:0-24261 GCA_004027555.1 Craseonycteris thonglongyai | reverse complement strand
TCCGCTCACGGGGACCCTTGGAGGGAAACAGGTTTCGCTGTCTGCCCTCACCTTCCCAGACACAGTACTCGGTGGGTTCACACCCAGAAACGTGCCCTTCCTCAGGGAGAAGCACCCACAGTGAGCAAGAGGAAATGGTGCAGTGTGCGTGTTATTTCTCCTGAAACCCCCTTCAGAGCGAGGGACTTCAGTTTGGGGCTGATAAGAATAGTTTCAAAGATTTTCCTAAACAGTGTGTGTTTTGAAGCTTTGTGCCTCAGATTCATTTTCTGTACATGATGTTACGAAGTGTCATATCTGTTCCCCAGATTGAAAACAAGTGTGTTCCAGTTCGTGTGTCTGACATTCATTGCACGAGGAAGCTCTGGGAGCATTAGTGGGAGGGGGAGGGACAGTTGACCGAGATTTATGTGCATCTTTCAACATGTTTTTTCTAAACACAGCAATACAATGGAACTCGGAGAATAAATAACTAAAATGGATTTACAATTAGAACACATATTGCTAATATTCATTGAGCACTGTGTGCCAGAAATTGGACAAAATGAACTACATGTAACACCTCATTTTATCCACACAATGGTTATGGGGTAGTTTTGTTTTTTAAATCAAATTTATTTATTTATTTATTGTTTTTGGCAGAGAGAGAGAGTGAGAGAGAGAAAGAGACAGAGACAGAGAGAGGACTGAACTGGGGGAGCTCCCCAGTTCAGCACATGGGTCCGCACGGGCCTTCCTGGGTCCCTGGCGCTGCAAAGTGAGTGCTTAACCCACTGAGCCATCCCGGCTTACCCAATTTTTTTTTTAAACCACCATGTTACTAAAGCCTTGAGACATCAGATAGCTCCTCAGAGCCACACAGCTGGCTGTTCATGAAGTGTCTGGCTCCTAATCAATGCTTATTGCTCATTAATGACGCTTATAACTCCATCTGAGTAAGAACTTTTTTGTGCACGTTTTCTATTTTCCACTGTAATTTTGACTCAGTTTGGTGATGTAAGATGGGTTGCACCTTCTCTAAAGGCAATAGTTTTCTGTATTTAATAATGAAGTTTAGTCCTTGAGTGTGAACCTGGGCCAGCGTTTCTAGTTCAAGGTCGGTATCTGTGACAGTTCATGTTGCCGCCCCTAGAGAGAGAGCCAGCTCTCTCCTGATGTGGGTTAAGATCACTCCAGTCTGAACCAGTGTGGAGGGCTAAGGGAGATCGCACATGTGTGCATATGTGTGTAAGACAGAAAGAGACAAAGAACAAAGATCTCTTGGGGTTGTGATCTGGGGTTTTTATAAGTCCTCATTGGGTGTGACGATTATGACCCAGGTCCCATGAGCTAAACTGAGCCACTGACACATCAAGTGGCCTATGGCTTCCCCTGAGGAAGGATTTTTATGTACTGCTCAACCCTACCACTCTGAAGTAATATGTATCTTCATTCATCTTCCTTGTGGTCAGTGTTCCACATCCAGAAGAATCTGGAAGTAGACTCTTGATAAATTTGACTCAGGGCGGCCAGATTATCAGTGAGTCGCACCCTGTATAACCGTGTCCTTCAGACAGCGCTCAGAGACTCGGGTCATGCGGCTCAGTGACAGAAGCGTCTCTTGAGGACGATGTACCCATTGGAGCAAAGGAGCCACCCCAGCTGCAGTCAGCACAGAGACCCAGCGGGTGTCGTGGGGGTGGGGGTGGGGGGAGGGGGCTGCTTCTCTGGTTCTCAGTCACCGTGGTTCAGAGCTGCTCTCTGTCCCTAGCTGAACTCTCATATCTCTATGTCAACGTAACTGTTAGCAGAGACCAAGTTCTCTGAAAGGACTGTTCAGATATAAACACTGCTTTCTTGTATCCCATCCGACTTAGTTTTTCAGACCTCTCTGGTGTTCTGTGGTCTCAGAGGATGCTGTCTTTCCAATCAGAAGGAATTGAAGGGAGAAAACAAACAAAAAGTATCCCCTTCTCCCAGGAGCTAATGTCACTGTTCCCTCAGGAAGCACAGCCTGGTTCTCTGGGGTCACTTGCCAAAAAGAGAAGTCCATTTAGAGATTTGCAAGACTAAGAAAGTAACAAATTCTGGAATGATATGAACTATCAATATAAGAATGACAGTAGAGAATTTTTATAAAAATTTATTTGGGCCAAACAGCATATACCTGGAAGCAACATTTCAACAGACTGAGAAAAATGCTTCTTTTTTGTTTTTTAGATTTATTTTATTGTTTTTGACACAGAGAGAGAGACAGAGAGAAGGAGGAGGGCCCAGAGCAGTCTTCTTAGTTGTACATTAGCTTTCATTATAGTTTCATTCCACACAGGTGAGAACTGGGTGGGGGCCTCCCACATGGGAGCGATGCCCCTGAGAGCTGGGGGCCAAATCAGGGGCCTCCCACATGGGAAGCACACTCCAGTTCAGCATATGGGTCTGTACGGGCTGGGGCTCAGTCCTTGGTCCTGGGACTGCAAAGTGAGCGCTAAACCCGCTGAGTCATTCTAGCTTCTGGAAAAATGCTTCTTAAAATGACAGTTTGCCATTTCTTTTATGCATTTGAAATTAAGGAGGGACCATAAGGAAGATTACATTGAGGTGGGAAAAAGCAAGGCGGGGATTGGGTTACAGGATATTTTGTTATATGATGTGCTCCCTTGAGGGTGGTTATAACTCCAAGGGGTCTGAAAAAAGAATTACTCTGCATTTTATAGGTGTATTAACCTAGGTGCACAAGAACAATGAACAGGGCTGGTTTAAAACCTTTCACTAAAGAAGTTACAGGTCTGGGGTGTGATTACCCACCATGACCTGCCCATTTAGGAATTTGTGAGTAGATCACCTCATGAGGTTAACTTTCATAGAATCTGAATTTCCATCCACGGACCCATGTGTTCTCTGGACACTGATGGACCAAATGTAGTTGCCTCATTTTAGGGAATCCTGTATTGTAATTGTAAACCCCATTTTGCATAAAAGACCACCAGAATTCCAACCCAGAGTTCTAATTGATCTTTGAAGGTATGGAATCCAAACTTTGGAACCAATCAGAACTCTCAGAAATGCCCTGCAGCCCAGGCCACGGAGGCTCTGGATCCCTGGAATAAACCATGTGGAGCCCTCAGGCACCCAGGGCTGCCCGGGGTGGGACTTGCACTGAGGAGCTGCTGTAGCCCAGAGGAGACGAGAGACATGCTGCCCAAGGGCCTCTCACAACACAGGAAAAGGGTCCCAGGAAGGGCTTTTCTGTCTGGTCCCTAAGAACTCGCGCCTTTGGATGGCACTGTGGCCGCAGGCGAGCCGCTTCCTGGTTTCTTCCCTGCCGCAGGCGGTAGAGCCAGCGCGAGGGCCTGGCAGTTTCAGCCTGACCGGGTTCGTGGCACTGGGGACCCCCGATGGCCCTGGAATGCCTCCACAGCATTTCCCAGTTTGGGACAGTGAGCTCAGTGATCCTGAAGCTCCTCTAATTTGGGGTGTAGTGATTCCTAAGATGGTGTCAACATTTCAGGAGCCCAGGTAGCCCCATAACTTTATAAAGCAGGTGCCTATCTCAGCACCTGCATAAAACAGTACTTTGCATTTATTTGCCCAGCACCCTCCCTCTGTGCCTTTCTTCTGTTAACACAACTCCCTTCATTGGGGAGAACTGCTCCATTCCCAACATCCGCCCAGGGTCATGGGGGCCAGGCCAGTCATGTCTCCCGAGTTCCCAGGGATGGCCCTGTGACCCCAGCTGGACCAGTCAGTCTTTCCCAGGGAGTCTACATGGAGGCTGTCAGGAGCAAAGCCCTCACCCCTGGGTCCCAGCTGCTGGGTGCTGTGTCCCTGTGATGCGAAGTAGGAGAGAACGGAACTCATTCAGAAGGGAGTCGGCACAAGGAAAGGAGTTCCACTCTCCTAAGGCAAACACAATTGCAACCTGTGCCATCCTTTCTAGGTATGTTGATGTGTAGCTTTTAGTTTAATTTCACTAATGTTCCTTTTTTCTAAATGTACCTCATATTTATTATGGACAATTTGGGCAGAACAGAAATGAACCGTATTTCCACCAACACAGGGAGAACCAGTTACCATTTTAGTCTGTTTCTTTCCGAACATTTTTCTTTGCCAGCATTTTTTAAAAGCAGTCTTGAGAGTTTATTAAATACAGGTTTTGTCACTTAGAGCTTTTGTGTCTTGCAGTTACCATGCAGGTCAAAACCAGTTTCTAGTTGATGGTCTGGGGCAGTGTGCTCTACATTTAAAGGAGGGCAGAAAGTTATGCATATTTTGCAGTAGTGCTACTGGAGGGAAACTGAGTCTGGGCTCGCGCTGCCTGCACCATTCAGTCAATAGCCCGACACAGGAGCTGGGTCATAGAATAAGTATTTATTGTCAGGGCATCAGTGACCTGAGAAGGCTGTGGGTTTCCACCCTCAAACCTGGCCTGTCTCCTCCAGCCACACTACAGGGCTGACACCGGAGCCGCTGCTATGCCTAGTGGGCTGAGCTGGCTGCTCCCTATAAACCAAACCTCCACATCCCAAGTGCTGCCCCTTGTGAACCTGACCTCCGCGTGTCAAGCATCCGTCTTTGCTTCTGTGCCGTGCAGGTCAAGCCAGCTACAGTGACCCAAGCTACTCTCGTCTGATGCCTTTTGCTTCCACCTCCTTCTGTTTTATATCCCTGCCTGGAAGGCAGTAGGAAGGTCCTTCTTCCCCTGTCAATTATGCCCCATTACCAGCAATTACCTCCACCTAGGCTAGCTTGCAGCTTTGTCAATTGTGGTCAGTTAGCGCCAATTAAACTTAACTGCCTCTCAGCTCCTAGAACCTTCCTCCTGAGAAGGAGATTCATCAGGTACCTTGATTTATGGCTGCCCTGGGCAGCTTCCTCCTCTTTTACAGCCCCTTCTTTCTTCCCCTGTTACAGTAGGTTTTCTGTTTCTTTAGGGCACTAGTCCCGCCACCTTTGTACAGAAATAGGAAGCTTCCTGCTTCCCCACTGCCGAAACTAAAGGATTCCATTTGGTGTTTGGTTCACCCACGGAAAAGGGAAGGAACTTCTTTTCTTTAAAGTGAGAACAAATCTGAAAATCACCTGGGCTTTTTTTCTTCCCCAAACCAGTCCCAATTTTAGTACTATATAAGCACCTAAGTGAACTGGGTTCTTTTCTATAGCGGAGGGTGACCAGACGTCCCGCTTTTGGCGGGACCGCCCCAATTTTTGGAAAGAATGCACAACAAGCTAGGGAATGGCAGGAGATAGACCAAATTTTTAATCAAGAACCCCCTCCCCACTCGTCAATGGTGTCCTGCTTTACCAATGTTAAAATCTGGTCACCTTACTATAGCAGGAGCTTTTAATGGCTTTCTGAATTTCAGATTGGTCTGTCCCACCATGTGTGGTATTGGTGAGTAAAATCAAAGCAAAGAAGAGGAGTTCCTTTTGAATTAAAGACCAACCAAATAATGCAACAAGCAACAGTTTATTTTTTTTAAAAAAAAGGAAAAAAAAAAAAGAAAAACAACTTTTTACTACATCTTATAGATTAAGAAAAAATACTTGTAATAATATATATGTATATACATACTGCATATATATATATACATATGATATAACATTAAAATTACATGCTTCTCAGGACAGAAGAATTAGGACATGTTCCCTCATATGAATTTAAAACTCTATCACAATTTAAAATCACTGCAAGATTAAACTTGCTTCCTTTATTTTCCTTTTTAGACTTCAAGTGCAGGAAGTTATCAAACCAGGATCTAAATGTGGAAAACCATCTGCTATGCACAAATGACAACAGACTGCCACAAATCATGAATCAGGGTTTTTCTGACTTCTCATACAGATCTCCATAACCCTACAATGGTGTCAACCTTCTACCTGAGATGAGAGCAAATGATAAAGTGTGACAAGTTTGTAGTTTCCACGTGGACGTTCACATTGACGTTTAAACCGAAGCTAAGGAGCACATGTCTCATTGTAGCAACAACACTGGCCATGAAATCACTCTTGAGGAGGATTCCTTTTTCCTCTTTCCTTGCCAAATAAAATACAAACATTGCTGGGAAAAAAAAAAAAAAAGAAGAAAAGAAAACCAACTTCAGGTGAAGCACCTCTGGCGATGATGAGCACACAGCAAGGGACAGAGAGGGGGTGCTTCCTTCCTGACAGCTCCTGGCTGACTTGGATGATTTCAAACACACCCTGGTCTGCAAAAGGCACGCACATACGAGGGCTGTCCGGAAAGTCTCCAGCCACGAAGCCATTCTCCTTATATTGATAATGGCTGGATTTTCTTCTGGAGAGCCCTTGTATTATCTATTTATAAATCATACAGTGGGAGTCCATACATGAGCAGTTTCCTTAGAAATATAAAAAAGATAAGCTGAGGACATGGTATAACAAAGAAAAGCATATAAGAAATGCACATTTTTAATAAATGTGCACTTTTTATTTAAAGAACAATCAATATACCGGTAGTAGTTAAAAATTTTTCATTGAAAAGTTAGGAATTCCATTGAAATTATTAGTAAGAAGCAAGGTACTGAGAGATGGAGTTTTAGAACACAGAAAGAAGGGACGCTTGCTTTTCAAATGGCAAGAGGACAGGATATGGTCGGCTCTTAAACTAGAAAGACCATTCACTCACAATGACATGTGTGAGAAGGCGGGAGTGGCAGAGAAACAGGTGAAGTGGGAGGGAGGTGGCGTCCTTCAGTATGCGGCACAGGAAAGGATGCACCCGGACCTCTTGCTTCCATAGTCCAGAGACCCTGCCCAAGCCAAGGCTGCCCTCACCGGGACACGACGGAGCTAATGGAATTATAGGATGTGCCACTGTTGCAGCTTGAGGCGTAGGCTTCCTGGCCATTGCCATCCAGGTTGATTTTGAACACCGAGGACGCCTTCAGTAGGAAGTCCGCCGCGTCCCGGCGCCCCAGCTCCCGCAGCCTGGACATGAGGGTGCCCACGGTGCTCTCGGGGTAGGAGGTCCATTCCTGGAGCAGGGCGTAGACTGGGCTCGGCAGGAACTCCTTGGGAGCCCCGTTATTGGTGTTGTATTTTGCCACAAGGTCGGGGAGGCCCAAGTTCATGGCAAGAAGGCACCAATCCTTTCCCATGGGGTCGGGCGGGTCCAGCAGGCGACTGAGTTTCCTCCGGGTCAGGAGGTTCAGATCAGATGCATGGATGTCCATCCCCAGGCTGGCCTGTGCATAGATGTCATGACACCCAAAGCACAGGATGCTGCTGAAGCTTTCCTTGTACCCAGCCATGGTGTTCGTCAGCGAGGTCTCCTTCAGGGTCTGCGCCCGGAAGAAGTCCCGTGGCTGGTAGATCATGACCGGCTCATGGTGCTCCCTCAGCTGCTGGGGGCTCAGGTGATGCTTCACTGTCAGCAGCCCCGGCAGGGTGGTGGCCATGACGTTCTCGATGGTGCTGCACACCGAGTCCAGCAGGAGGCAGCACTTGATCTTCTCCGTCTCCAGCCCGCGCACCTGGACCTCGATGCCCTGGCCGTGGTTCACCAGGAGCACCAGCAGCTCGGCCCCGCGGTTGGCGACCTTGCAGCCGCTGACCCACAGGCGGATGTCAGCGTCGCCCTCGGCGCTCTGCTGGTGGATCCACCGGCACAGGTTCACCTGGACCTTGTGGAAGATGCCGCACGGGAAGGGGGTGAGGTGCTCCACGGGGACGATGCGCACTCCGCCGTAGACCGTTACCTCGTCCTCCTCGTCGGTCCAGGAGCGGTGCAGGTTGTCGGTCTTGATCAGGGCGGGGATGTCCACCATGGTCCCGCTGCTGAGGTCGCGCGCGCAGATGTCCATGGCATCCAGGATCTGCAGCAGCTCCTCCACGTCGCTGTCGGGCACCAGGCGCTGGACGTCCTCCGTGGTGTAGCGGCCCCGGTAGTGGTGCAGGGCCCGCGGCGTTTCCACGGAGAGCAGCTTCCCCAGGACGTTGGTGCAGAGCCAGCGGGGGTCCAGCAGCAGCACGTCCTGGACGGTTTCACTCTGCATGATGTTGATCTGCCAGAGGGGACAACAGGAGGTCACACGGAGGGACCCAAGTGAACAGGCTCCAGCTGCTCAGAGAACAAAAGGGACTGAGCAGTGACAAAGACCAAGCAGAGGTTGTAAGGAATGACCCCGATCACTCATATGGTGGGATCTCAAAAATCAATTCCTGAGCCAAAACACCAGTTACAGAAGGTCATAGGAGAGGTTTTGAAAAGATCCTTGGATTCTTAAAATTGGTCAATGTAATGAAAGACCAAAAAAAAAAAAATCCAAATGGAATGAGTGATTGACTGGTTTCTGTCCCAAAATAAATACAGAAATAAATAAAAACAGCTATAAAAAATTATTGGCACACAAGTAGCAAACATTTGAAAAAAGACTACATATTTTATAATAGTATTACATCAATGCTATGCGTCCAGAATGTAATAATTAATTATACTGTAGTTACGTGGGAAAATGTCCCTCTCTTTAAGAGATATAGGCTACATTATTTAGCAGTGAAATGTTGTGTTTGCAAAGCAATTAAGTAATTTAAGTAGAAGAGAGAGGGACAAAAGCAAATGGAACAAAATGTAAGCGAATGGTTAATTTAGTTGTGGAGTACATGAGGATTTGTTGTACTATTCTTGCAATTTCTCTGAAGGCTTACAGTTTTTCAAAAAGAGATTTAGAATGCTATAGTACTATAAAATTTTAACACGTGTACATAAGAAAGTTCTGGAAAGACACCGCCACGACCTCGATTGGCCCTGGAGAGGAGGAGAAAGGAATGAGACTAGTGGTGACTTTAGCTTTAGCAGTCATGTTTATTTCTTTAAAAAGCAAAAATCGAAAAGAAAAAGATGTGACGAAAATAGAAGCCACTTTCTTCTTTGTGGAAACACTTAGCCCTCCGCTCTTTCCTCCCTGTTCTGGTCTCGTTCTACAAACAATGGTGACCCAAGGTATGCTCTGTTCTCACATGGAGGCTGAGAATCTGGACCTGTTTGCACCAGGAGTATTCTTCTGCTCATTGTCATAAGTCTGGTCTAGAGCCTTTGGGAAGTCTTCTGTATACAATTTTATTCAAAATTGTGCCTTAGATGAAAAATTCCTAGAGGGCAGAGACTTTGAATCCCAGATGGCACAGTAGGAAGACCCTGAACTCACCTCCTCCCAAGAACACATCGAATTTACACCTACAGAGCAGTTCCCCCTGAAGAGGAACTGAGGGCTGACTGAACAGCTCCTGCACAACAAATGAGAGAGAAACCACGTAGAAACGGGCAGGAGAGATGGAGATAGGGTACTGTGGGAACCCTACTCCCAAAGCACCGACCTGCAACAGGGAGGGACCACCGAAGGGCCTGCACACAGAGCCTGGGCATAGCAGAAACTCAGTGGTATAAGGACACCTGGACTGTATGGGAAGGAAACCCATGTACTAATCCTAGAGGATCAGCCAGACAGGAGGGGAACTGTGGGCACTCTCTCCAGTGTCAGAGGCACTAGAAAAAGCCATTTGTGGCCCTCCCCCTGGAGAGCATTGGCAGGAACATGATACAGGCGCTCTAGCCAGCCCTCCAAGACTGCCAGAGAGTGCGTACCAGGCCCCAGGCCCACACCAGCTCTCAACAGACCACATGCACTCCAACTCCAACTCCAGGCTCCAGTTTGGCTTATCCCAGGGACTTCCTGTAGACCACACTTGCTTTAGCTATACCTGCAAGGTGGCTCTGGCTCAGCTTGCTCCCTGGATTCCCTAAGGCCCAAGTCAGCTCCAACTAGAACCTGAGCAGCCCCACCCAGGCAGTCCCGACAAGGCAGTCCCGACAAGGCTAGCCCCAGGACTCCGCAGGGCTTGCTCTTGCACCTCCTCGTAGCCCACGCCCATTCCAGCGCCAGGTCCAGCTGGCTGGTCACAGATACCTGTGTATATGCTGCCTACAGGAGAGGCACTTCAGATCAAGACACCGAGGATGAAAATGAAGGGATGAAAAAATGTATTTCATGTAAATGCAAATAAAAAGGAAAGCTGATATAAGAAATACTTGTATCAGACAAAATAGACTTTAAAGAGACAATGATGGTCATTACATAATAACAAAGTGATCAATTCAACAAGAGGCTATATATAACACTTGTAACCATCTACACACCAAATATAGGAGCATCTAAATATGTAAAACAAATATTAACAGGTGTAAAGGGAGAGATTGACAGTATTATGCTAATAGCAGGGGGACTTCAAAACCTGCTTATCTTACTGGATGAATCATAGGGACAGAAAATCAACAAAGAAACAGTGGCCTAAAATAACACAAGAGATAAGATGGACTTAACAGATATTTATGGAACATTCCATCCCAAATCAGCAGAATATATATTCTTTTCAGCATAGGGAACATTTTCTAGGATAGACCACATGTTAGGCCATAGAACAAGCCTCGGTAAATTTAAGAAGACTGAAATCACATCAAGCATATTCGCCAATCACAACAGCATAAAACTAGAAATCAATTATAAGAAGAAAATACACAAAAAACACACACATGGAGACTAAACAACATGCTATTATACAATCAATGGGTTAATGAAAAAAATCACAGAGAAAATAAAAAATATTGAAACAAATGAAAATGGAGACATAATAATCTAAAATCTTAGAGATATAGCAGTTATAAGAAGGAAATTCACCAGGAAACAAGAAACCAGAAAATCTCAAATAAACTTACAACTAAAGAAACTAGGTAAACAAAATAACACAACCAAAGAGAGAAGAAAGAAAATAATAAAAATTAGCACAAAAATAAATAAAATAAAGACAAAAAAAACCCCCCAAAACAATAGAAAAGATCAACAGAACTAAGAGATGGTTCTTTGAAAAGAAAATAAATGGGGAAAGCCGGGACGGCTCAGCGGGTTGAGCGCTCGCTTTGAGGCCACGAGGACCGAGGATCGAATCCCGGCTCCGGCCCAGGCAGGACCCACGTGCTGAACTGGGGAGTTCTCACAGTTCGGTTCTCTAACTGTCTCTGTCTCTGTCTCTCTCTCTGTCAAAAGTAAAATAGAAATAAATATGCACTGAAGATAAAACAATTACTCTCTATAAAAAAAATATAAAAAGATATAAAAAAAAAAGAAAATAAACCTTTAGTCAGATTTTTTAATTTTTATTTATTTATTTTTGACAGGGAGAGAGAGAGATACAGAGACAGAGAGAGAACTGAACTGGGGGAGCTCCCAGTTCAGCATATGGTTCCGCACGGGCCAGGGTCGGGATTCGATCCCCGGTCCCTGGCGCTGCAAAGTGAGTGCTTAACCCACTGAGCCATCCCGGCTTCCCCTACCTTTAGCCAGATTTGTCAAGGAAAAAAATAGAAAGAGAGAAAGGACTCAAAATCAGAAAGGAAAGAGACAACTCACATGAAAGTAATACAAAGGATTCTAAGAAAACAGTATGAGCAATTAGACACAAACAAATCTAACCACCTTGAAGAAATGTAAGTTCCTAGAAACATAATCTTCCAACAGTGAATTTCATTTCTAGTGATCAGTCTGTTCAGATTTTGTTTCTTCCTGATTCTATCAATAATCAAAAACCTCCTAACAAATAAAATTCCAAGACTTCACAGGTGAATTCTACCAAGCATTCAAAGACGAATCAATATCTATCTTTCTCATACCATTCCAAAAAAAATCAAAGAGGGGAACCTCCCAAACTCATTCAATGAGGCTAGCATTACCCTGCTACCTGCCAGCCCCTACCTGGGCCCATGGAACCCTTACCTCGCCGGCACTATGGAGCTGCTGGGCTATGCACCTGAGGTCCTCCTCACTGGCCAGGGGGTTCAGCTGGTCCTGCACATCATACACGAACTGCTGCAGTGACATCAGCTGGTTGGGCCCGTTGAGTTTCCTCCAGGAAGGCAGCGTGGAGATGATTTTCTCACACAGGTGAGTCATCAGAGGGCAGGCCTAGACCATGTGGGGCAGAACAGGTCCATTTATAGCTGTGGGGACTCAGGAGGAGCCTGGGTAAGTATTCATTGGCACTGTTGTTGAAATATTAATTCAATCTAAACTCAGTCTTGGTAATTGGCTTGAAGGGGTCTTTTAATCTTTTCACTTGCTTAAGTAAATCAGTCTGTGTTACAGACCCATATACTCAACACACCTTCCAAATGAAGAACCACACCTGCCACACTGCACTGCACCATTGCTTAGGCAGTCCCCTCTCAGGTCATAGTTTTTATGTCAGCTAAATTCCACTTCCTATTAACCCCCCCCCCCCCCCGACACACACACAAAATTCCCAGGGTACAAAGGCGGTTTGTTTGGTAAGTTCCAATTGCCTACCCTCAGGAGTTGTGTGTGTGTGCAGGCTGACCAGATGTACAGTTTTAAACGGGACAGTATGTCTGGTCAGCCTCAGCAGACACGCCACCCCCCAGCTCAAGGACTGTCCACTACCCAGGAGCACAGGCCCTAATCCCAGGGGTGGTGTGGCACTGGGAGCCCTTCACAGTTCACTGTTCTGATCACTGCCCACTGGTTTCTGTGATCAGTTCTTCCGAGGCCCCGCCAGACCTCTCCCTGCCTGCTGACTGCACCGTGGGGGCCCCAGCGGAAAGCCAGGCCTGGGCTTCAGGAGGGAAGAGGCTTCCTGAAGATTCAGAAAGCACGTCTGGAGGTGGGGCTGGTGTTGGACGGGCAGCACTTCTCAGCTGGGGAAGGGGAAGCACACCTTCCTTGTTTATACTCAGGCTTGGGCAGTAGGAACATTCCAGCGGACATTTTTAGCATTTTGCCATTGGCATGTTGGTCCTTTTCAAACCAATTTCAGAAACTTTTTGAATATTATAGATAATAATCTTTTATGTGTCAAACTCATTTGAGCATATTTTTACCAGTCTATCTCACCTTTTAACTTGGTTTATAGAATTTCTTTACTAGACAAGAAAATTTAACTTTTAAGTTGTCAAACAGGTATAATTTCTTTGAAAACTTCTGGAGTTTCCTAACTTCACTTGAAAAGTTTCCCAAAGCAGTCCCAAAGTATACTAAATTACATTCTCTTATATTTCAATTAAAGATAGTTTTACATGTAAAAGATTTAATCTGCCTAGAATTTGTTTTTGGGCTACAAGTAATTAGGAGTTCAATCTTCTTTCTGGCAAATAGCCATCTGTGCTAGATCCTTTATTAAAGAAACATTTCCCCCATAAAACTGAAGTAATATCTTTGTTTTCTATTAATTGTCTATAGATGCTGTAACTTGCTTCTATACTCAATAATCTATATATTTATTGGTGGGTCAATTACAGAGCCTTTATAATAGGTTTCATTTATTCTTTTATTCAAATTTTAAGATTAAAAACCCAGTCTTTTCAATCCCATTCAGATGCTAACTAGAACTGTATTAAGTTTATATAATTTGGGAAAATGAAACATTTAGTAAGATCCATCCAAGAACAGTTTCATTCCATTTGTTCATCTACTCATTTTATGCCTTTCAGTAAACGCTGTTGGTGACTTTTTTCTACTTCTCTGCGTTTTCTAAATATTTCACAATAAGTCACTTTTGAATTGCTTTTGTAATTTGTAAAAAGATATTTTACTGTTAAACCAACCACTAAAGCTATTAGTGCCTCCTATAGCCTAAGGTGATCCGCTTTGCCCATAACGACCCCTTTGTCTCGTGGCCATATCCTCCTCAACCCAGCACAATAGGATAAACATGTCCATGCAGCTACCTTGTACAGGGGACCAAAACCACGAGGGCAGCCCAGAGGCGCCCCTTGCGTGGTCACTGCAGCAGCAGTATACTCACCGAAACAATCTGGCTCCGTATTTCCTGCAGGTGATTTCGAAGTACCTTCATGTCTTTGGAGCCAGAAGCCCCAGCGTCCAGGACAAATAGCTTATTTGAAATGTGAAGATCATTCCCAAACCTATGGGAAGAGTGGAGGCCTCAGCAAGTGATGCAGTCTCACTGGGGGTTTAACTGCAGGCCAGGCATCTGCTGGCCAGGAAGTTCTGGCCTTGCAGAGGGCCCCCTCCCTGCGGTTTGTTTGGCTCCGTAAGGTTACACTGGGGTGAAGGCCTGGAGACACCATGTACTGCCTGTCAGTCACGTGGATGGGAGCCTCAGGTCCTACCAAACAGCAGGAACGCAGAATGGAAAGATAGCAGATGCCCTGACGCAGGCGCGCTGAGGCCGAATGTATTGATTAACTAGATGGTGGGAACCTTTTTGCAATGTAAATATATATCAAATCACCATGATGTACACTTTACATATCTTACAATTTTATCTGTCAATGATAACTCAATGAAACTGAAATAATACATAAAGCAGTCATTGTTGGATAAAACAATGAAAAATACAACGAAAAGGCAACCAAAGAAAAGAGGCCTTTCGCTTCTTTCATTCCTTTCTCTGGTTCTCAGGACTCTGGCTGTATTCCCCCTGTAGCCCCCCTGGCTGCCCCTTACCTGTTCCTGATCTCTTTCAGCAACGTTGTGTCTTTGTCATATCCAAACTCGCCTCCAGCTGGACGAGGAACGTTCATGATGTCAGCGTGGGTGGCCACCAGGACAACTCGGAGCGGGTTCTTCAGCTTGCCGCCAAAGGCTGGGGCGGAGAGAGCACTGTTTTAGAGGTGGGTCCTCCTTCATGACTGCCTCTCCTTTCCAGGTGGGGCGGGGCGTGCTGGCCTCAGGTGGGCGTGCAACCCCCTGAAGACTTGAGGGCCCCATGCCTGATGTGCCATGTAACCTCCGAGCCCCAGGCCCAGCCAAGGAGCCTAGCTCCTGGGCCTTAAGGAAAGTTGTTCAGAAATGACCAGAACCAACCACAGAACACAGGGCAGCTTCTCAGACCTAGCTCCAAATAGGCCCTTCTTGCATGGTGAGGGGAGATCGAACTTCTGACCAGGGCGTTTATAAGACCAAAGGGAGCCCTCGGAATGCAGCAACACCACAGGAATGACTCAAAAAGGAAACTCCTGCAGTTCACATAGACATAGCCTCTCAGTTCTGAGAGCATGGAAGACCGAAAACAGAGGAGAAAAGAGAAACTAAGAGATAAAGTGGGGGTACCTTGAGGGCAAATAAGCCCGGTTTATTTGATTATTATATACTTCTCAAAAAAAAAAATTGACTGCTGAGTTTGTATTTCAGCAGAGAAGGCTGCTTGCTTTTTGTTGTATGAAAAGAACAAAAGGCAGATACAGTGGTACCTCGGTGCTTGCCGTTAAATGGGTCCATTGTAACGCCATTACTTGGTTCCAGGAGGAGCAAACAGTACCAAATGACAAGTAGCAGGACAAAATTTTCGGGTCAAAAATGCATCAAGTATCAAATTGGACGAGGTTCAAAGCAGTTGAGTACCAAGGTATGACTGTATTCCATGCGGTCTTCTGCTCCAGGATAAAGTCCAGATAATGCATTCAGTCCATATGGTCCCTTTTCTTCCATTCCTGATGGAACTATAGAAATGGAGAGACCATTCTGCTTGTGACTTATGTACCCATGTGGTAAAGGTGAGGTAGCTATCAAAGGAGGCACTGCACTCTGCACCCAACAAAAAGACCACAGCTCTAAAATACAGAAAGTGAGAAATGGCTCTCAAATAGCTCAGACTTGGGTGTTTGAGGCAGAAATGTGTGCTCATGAAATAACTCCAGAACCAAACAAACAGCTGACCACCAGGGAACTTCCAGAGTGGAAGCCCAGTAGGAAGGAGGCCTGGAGGGAGCCACAGTTCTTAGTCACAAGCTGTAGGATCCAAGCGTGGCCTGGGCGCAAGGCCAGTGGGAAGGGTGTTCACTCAGCCCAGGGTGTCTTACAGAGGGTGGTCAAGAAATTCACAGAATGAAGGGGAAAAAAACTATTATTTTCCTTTTCAATATATTCACCCTTAACTTTAATATACTTTTCAGATAGTTCAATAGGTTTATTTATACCCTTGAAAAGAATGTGTTTTTGCCCTCAAATTGCAGCTTTAACTTCTTTGTCACCTGTAAACTTCTTCCCTCGAAGCTTTTTTTTTTTTCTTCTTCATATTTGGGAACAAATAATAATCAGACAGAGGCAGGTCTGGATGGTAGGGAAGGAAGTTTAAACGTTTGGAAGCCACAGTTGTGAAGAGCAGCCAACACAACATTGCTTTTGTGCACGAGCGTATTGTTGTACAAAAGCAACATCCCTTTAGTCCATTTTCTTCTTCTTCACGGATTCTTTTAACTGTTTCAGCAGACTGCAACAGTATTCTCCAGTTATTGTGACCAATTAGCAGGCTACCCTCCCTATCCCAAAAGACAGTAGCCATAATTTTTCCAGCTGATTGAGACACCTTGAACTTCTTAGGGGGTGGCGTGGCCTTTTCATGCTGCTGCATGGACTCCTGCTGACTCGGGCTCATTATGATGAACCCAAGTTTCATTTCCTGTGACAATCCAGTTGAAACTTTAGCTTGTCTCTGCAGAGGTCCAAAAACTTGTTTTTGAAGCGGGGCATTCTCAGTATCTACCTTGCACTGACTTTTGTCATTCTCAGATGCTGATGGAGAATATTCATAATGGCTGTAGGTGATACTCCAACCATTTCTGCAAGCTGCTTTTTATTCAATCTGGCATCTTCCAGTACAAGTTTTCAAGTTTTTTGACAATGTCTGAGGAAGTGGCCTCAACAGATCATCCCAGATGGAGGTCGTCTTCAATTGACTCTCTGCCTTGCTTGAAAAGGCTATGTCACTTGTAAACCATGGATTTCCCAGGGCAACAGTCCCCGTAAACTGCTAATATCTCTTTCAAAAGGTTTGAGGTGTTTTCCCTTGTTTTGTGAGGAACTTAATGATGGCACGAAATTCCATTTTATCCATACTTGGGGTTTTCTTCATGTTTGATGTGCTTCTTTGCAATATCTGAAAGAACACGTACGCAAGTCGGCTGAAATTTGGCACATATGTTAATAAAAATTACACAATCAATCTGTGTGCACTAGGGTTCCCACCTCTCCAATAACGCCCCATTCCACGAATTTCTTGACCACCCCTTGTAGCTTACCTATGGGTTCTTCAACGGGCACAAGAGACTTCAGGAAACTGAGCCAGAAAATCACTTGATTCAGCTGGATCTCATAGGGTTCTTCTAGACTAAAAACGATGACATGGATTGATGTGGGATCATTTGCAGCAAAATAGTCGTAAGAGCAGAAATATACAGGATTTCCAGAGAACTCCCACACACTGAAATCGCCAACTCCTACAGAGAAAAAGGAAGATTACGATAGTGCAACGTCACCACCAAATTTCAATCACAATTTTTCTTAGCACTTCGGGGGTTATCAGTAGGAATAGTGTCATCTGCTTATCTAGGCATAAGTGTGGATCTACATATGTAATACATATCTGGGGCACAGGCATTCCTGGGGGTGGGGGCACGGCCCCCTAAGTCTGGCAGCTAAGGTCTTAGCATGAAAAGCTCTGGAAGAGAGAAGTAGGCTCTTTGAGTGTTGGGAACACTGGGAGCCAGGCATGGGGTGGGGAGGAGGCCTGTGGAAGAGCAGAGGGCAGGGCTGGTGGGCCCTCCTCAGTTTTCGAGAGAGCAGAATGTGCATGGACTTTCATTCTATTCCATTAGGGCCACTGGTTTTCAAAACGGGGTTTCCAGACCACCAGCAGCAACATCACCTGGGGACCCCGCCCCCCCAGACTGGCTAAAACAGAAGCTCTGTGCTTTCAGCAGTCTGTGCTTTCAGAAGGCTCCCAGCGGATTCATGTGCATGTTGGGGTTTAAGAACCACTGCTTCAGGTCACACACACCCAGTAGTCTACTTCTCCCTGGGTGTAGGATAATAAAAGGGCTTCCATGAAGATGCTCCCAGTTGCCATTCTCTGGATGCCTCCCTGTGCCAGATGCTGTACCAGGCCCTTTAATAAATCCTCACAAATGAGGGAACTGAGTCTCAGGAAATCGCTTCATCATTGTGCTAAACTGGGTCTCAATAAGGCGGGGGCTCGTGTTCCAGTGATGTGGGCCCAGGGGATGCTGCAGGGAAACATGGCGGTGGCCGGAGGAAGGAAACCATCCCCGGTAACATTTAAGGCTTCACTGCCTTGGAAATGTTTGAGCACAAAGAACACATTTGAAATTTTGCTTATGAAAAAACAAACAAACAACAAAAAAACCTTCCTGTCTATTTCAGAGCATTAGCCATGAGTGTAGATGTGTTTAACAAGTCTTCTTGGGTATATCAAACTGCCAGAGGGATTGTATTTTATGAGATTTCCCACCCAAATGGATGTTTAAATTCTGCTTTATAAAATATATTAATGTACTTGACAGTCATTTATGAAGCACCTACTGTGTGCTCAGTGCTTTGCTAGGTGCAGAGAAATCCAAGGTGTTCAGCTTTACTTTTTAGGGGTGTCAACCAGCCCTGCGTCAGTCCTAGGTCACTCCCCGGACCACGGCCCTGGCCCTCCCTCTGTCCTCTGGGGGCTGGGACAGGCTCCCTTAGGGGAACGCCTTAGAGCTATGGCAAAAGTACGCTTGGGGTCCTTCCCCTCTGGGGCGGGTGGGACGTACCATTCAGATAGGCGTTCTGGATGTCGATGGCCTTTGTGGACTGGTCGTCGGCAGAGCAGTGTGGGTGGTGGGACGGGGCCACGAACACTTCCAGCATCCCTTTGGTGAGGCCCGGCTCAAACATCATGCTGCGGCTCCTCACACTCACGTTCTCGCAGCCCGGGTACAGGTTGTTGATGCTCACGGACACTGCAGGCCACAGAGAGGATGCAGGTTAGGCCGCACAGGAAGTGCACGCACTTGCTGTCCCTCCCAACCTGCGCTCCTGTGTTGTCCTTTTCCGGGACACTGTCCCCATCCCACTCCTGCTTGGGTGGCATTGTGTGCACACCCCTCTTGTTCTGTGCAGCAACGTTTCCCAGAAATGCTGCAACGGTTCTTTGCGGCTGCGCCTCCTCCCATGTCTGTTTCCGTGCTGCTCTGTGCCCTGAGGCTGACCCCATGGACTGCACCTCTCAGGCTTGCTTGCCACGTGTCGCTGGTTCAAGTCAGCCAGTGGGAGGCACTGGAGAGGCTGGGAGGAGAGAAAGGCATTTCTTCCCTCCTCACTGCTTGCTGCTTCTCTGATACCAACCGTGTTTCTCTGACTATAGGTCCCTGAGTGGCTTCACCCCAGAGCTCCAGCTTTTCCAGGGACATAATTTCTTCCCCTCATCTTTTCAGCCGGAGGGGAGGTAATGGCTCCCCACTGTTCCTAGCCTCCAGATGCCTCACCATCTCTTGTGTGTTCCTGTGAATTCTGCCCATGACTGCACTTTCATTAAAGTCCCCCGCAGGGAGTACCACTCGCTACATGAGACTGGTTTGGGTTGGATATAAAATGATCTTCAACAGTAGCAGGCCATGGCATTAAATAATGCTGAATCCCATAGTGAGAAAGTTATTCCTTGGAAGTTCCCCTGAAGGCCTTTGAGTTGCTGCGGCAGCACATCTGTCTGTGGCACTGTCTTCAGCATCTCTTCAATCCTTGCTAATGTTCCATTTTTATAAAGAAGGAGCGGGCAACATATAGAGCTAGATTTTAATCATGTTGTTTGCTGCTCATTACATTTATTTTATTCCTGACAGTGGTATTTCCTGGCAGTTTCCATCCATGGTAAGGATATTAACTATTTCATTTCCAAATCAATGCGTTTAAACTAATAAAAGTGTATCAGTTTGACAGACACCCCACAGCCGGGTCATCCCTGGAGCACCCAGCTGCGGTGATCAGGGTTACTGCACCACTGGGCCCCACAGCACAACTAACACATAAGGCCACTCTACTAAGCCTGGGAGAGATGGCAGCCCTACCTAGTCCATAGGAAAAAGCATGGAGGTAGCCAAGATGGGGACATAAAAGAACATGTCCCAAATAAAAGAATAGAACAAAGATCCAGAAAAAGAACTAAGTTAAAGGAGACATATAACCTACCAGATGCACAATTCAAATGCTGGTTATAAGAATGTTCAATGATCTCAGGGAGAACTTTGACAAAGAGATAGGAAACATAAAATGGAGACAGAAAACATACGAGAAGAACCAGTCAGAAATAAAGGCTACAATAACTGAAGTTAAGAATACATTAGATTATGGAAGCCGGGATGGCTCAGTGAGTTAAGTGCTTGCTTTGCGGCCTCAGGGTCCAGGGATTGAGTCCCAGTCCCAGTCCCAGCCCCAGCCTGTTAGGACCCAGATGCTGAACTGGGGCATGATTCTCATGAAGGAGGCCCCCGGTTCGGTTTCTGCTCTGTGCAGCTCCACATCCATGTGTGTGGAGTGAAACTATGTCAAGACTAATGATGTACAACTATGGAGACTGCTCTGGGCCTCCCTCTTCTCTCTGTCTCTCTCTCTCTGTCAAACAATGAAAAAAAAAATATTAGAATCAACAGCACATTAAATGAAGCAGAGGATCAAATCAGTGATTTAGAAGATACGGGAGCAGAAAACATCCAATCAGAACAGCAAAAAGAAAAAAGAATCCCCCCAAAATGAGGATAGTTTAAGAGGCCTCTGGGACAATATCACATGGGCCAACATTCTCATCATAGGGGCACCAAAAGGAGAAGAGAGAGAACAAGGAAGGAATTGAGAGCCTATTTGAAGAAATAATGACGGAAAGCTTTTCTAACCTCGTGATGGAAATAAGCTATACAAGCCCAGGAAGCACAGAGAGTCCCAAACAAGATGAACCAAACAGGCCCACACAAAGACACATCATAATTAAAATGCCAAAGGCAAAGAGAGAATCTTTAAAGCAGCAAGAGAAGAGCAGTTAGTTACCTACAGGGGAGCTCTCTCTCATAAAACTCAGCAGAAAAAAAAAAAGAAAAAACAGTGAATCAGTTTAATAAAAATTACATGAATGACAACAGTGACTTGAGGAGAGGCAGCTGAATAAGACAGTATGTGTCCCCTGTGTCAGGACACAGAGCCCGTGGGTCCCCAGGAAGGGCACCCTGTGCTCACGCACTATCATGGTGTTTGCTGGCTTGCTCTTCACTCCTAACGGAGTTGTGAAGGCAGAGCCGGTCTGTCTACTTCAGGGCTAGGACATGGGCAGCTGAAGTGGGAGCTGTGTAAGTGCATCAAGGGAGGGGCCCAAGGGAGCTGAATTGTACCCTATCGTTAGTACTTTTGGTTCACAGTTAATAGCAATAGACATTGCAAAGTACCAAACAAACAAACAAAGCATTTCACCTGGGTCACCTGACTTTAAAATTGGTGAGTCAAATACCAAGGTAGCCCCTTGTTTAAAGATCAAAGGTTTCAGACTGAGCGCACGGACAAGGGGAATATTCAAGGGTGGAGGGAATGAGGCTAAGACAAGTGGAGCTCACAGGCAGGGTCACATACAAGGGCAGGAGGAGGGGCAATAGGATGGAAAGAGTTATTCATATATGTTGTATTTTTTCCCGATTATATAAGTAGATACTTGGCAAACAGAAATGTAAAGAAAACAACAAAATGACTATTCTCAGTGGCAATGTGGTTGACATTTTAGTGTATTTCTTTGCAGATTGTTACTCCAGGTCAGATAAAATGTATGGGGTTTTGCAAGAATGGGCTGGCTGTCCATTTCCCTGTGCCATTAAATCTGTGTCCACGGTCAAACCTTATCTTAGTGGCACTGTGGGCTCCTGCTTGCCAAGGGTGAGCCCACCAAATTGGGAAATGACAGGCATCCCTGTACCTTGTAAACATTTTTGTTTGGAGAATAAAAGGGCAGGACAGGGTTTATATTTAGTATTATTAAAATAACAGTTTCAGGGGATGCTGGGGTAGCTCAGCAGTTGGGCACTTGCTTCACAATTGCAAGGTCCGGGGTCTGATTCCTGGTCCTGGCCCGTGCAACCCGATATGTTGAACTGCAGCACAACTGGTAACTGCTGGGATGGCTCAGCAGTGAAGGTTCTTGCCTCGCATTGAGGTGGCCCCTGGTTTGGTTCCTGCCCCACACGGCCCCACACCCACCTCTGTGGAATGAAACCATGTTACAACTAATGATGTACAACTATGGAGGCTGCTTTGAGCTCTCTTCCCTTCTCTCTCTCTCAACTTTGCTCAGACAATAAAGAATAAAATCTCAAAAAAACAAACAACAACAACTACTAGTTTCACAGGGAGACTGAAATCATAGAAGAAAAACTTACTATTTTTTGTTAACTACTGACCCCTGGTGGTAAAAAGTGGCAGGCCCCATGGAGAAGCCGCTTGCACCTTGGTCAGAAAAGACTCACATAATCCTCTGGTGAGAGCTGGTGCATTTGAATGTCAACGGGTCACAGCTGAAAGGGTGGGAAGGAAAACATATGGTGGGGACCACCTTATCACATTGGTGGGTCTGGCTGGGTGCTCACAGCCTGTTTGAGGATGTTGAAGCAGCAAGAATGGACATTTTTAAAGGTTACAATACACAGACTCGGTAAGAGTCTTGCTGAGAGCTGGCAACAGTTTCCAACGGGACACTCGCTCACTCACTGACACTGGGTGTTTCCTTCCTCCTGTAGAACTGCAGCCCAATGGCTCCAACACTCTGCTGGCCACAGAGCAAGTACGTGTGGGGTAGACCACCACGTGCCCTCAGTGCCCGCAGGCCCAGCGGGCCCGCTCCTCCCACACCACCTGGGCCAGTCTCCTGGCTGCTGGTTTAGCCTTTAGCCTCCAGAGTTTTCAGAACATGGCAGTGCAAAGAGACACCCAAGTCCCACGGGATACAAGAAAGCAGTGTTTACATCTAACAGTTCTGCCAGAGAACTTGGTCTCCACCAACAGTTACGTTGACACAGAGATGTGAGAGTTCAGCTAGGGACAGAGAGCAGCTCTGAACCACGGTGACTGAGAGCAAGAGAAGCAGCCCCCTCCCCCTACCCCCACCCCACGACACCCGCTGAGTCTCTGTGCTGACTGCAGCTGGGGTGGCTGCTTTGCTCCAATGGGTACATCGTCCTCGAGAGACGATTCTGTCACTGAGCCGCATGACCCGAGTCTCTGAGCACTGTCTGAAGGACAACAGGGTGCAACTCACTGATAATCTGGCCGTCCTGAGTCAAATTTATCAAGAGTCTACTTCCAGACTCTTCTGGATGTGGAACACTGACCACAAGGAAGATAAATGAAGATACATATACTTCTGAGTGGTAGGGTTGAGCAGTACATAAAAATCCTTCCTCAGGGGAAGCCATAGGCCACTTGATGTGTCAGTGGTTCAGTTTAGCTCATGGGACCTGGGTCATAATCGTTACACCCAATGAGGACTTATAAAAACCCCAGATCACAATCCCAAGAGATCTTTGTTCTTTGTCTCTTTCTGTCTTACACACACATATGCACACATGTGCGATCTCCCTTAGCCCTCCACACTGGTTCAGACTTAACCACAGCAGAGAGCTGGCTTCTTCAGGGGGTGATACCAGAACTGCTAGAGAAGCTGACCTTCAACTAGAAATACTGCCCAAATTATAGTGCAAAGTGGGAAATGTGCACACAGATGCCCTTATGCAGGAGTTGTGTCATTAATAAGACTGACTAGAAGCCAGACATGTCATGAACAGCCAGCTGTGTGGCTCTGAGCTGCTACCTGACACCTCAAGGCTTTAGTAACATGGTGGTGAAGTTTCCCATAAGCCTGTCCCATGTACCACATTTCGACCAGTGCCTATGCTTAGCATTAATACGAGCAATACGTGCTAGCAATGCTGTAACCGTTCTGACTGTAAATCCATCTTGGTTATTTCTTCTCCGAGTTCCATTGTATTGCTGTGTTCAGAGAGAAGTTGAAAGACCCACATAAATCTCAGTCAACTGTCCCTCCCCCCTCCTCAACCCTCCCAGAGCTTCCTCATGCAGAGGAATTTTATACACAGAAACACGAACTGGAACGCACTTGTTTTCAATCTGGGGAACAGATATGCCACTTCGTAACATCATGTACAGAAAATGAATCTGAGGCACAAAGCTTCAAAACACACACTGTTTAGGAAAATCTTTGAAACTCTATTTTTATCGGCCCCAAACTGAAGTCCCTCGCTCTGAAGGGGGTTTCAGGAGAAATAACACGCACACTGCACCATTTCCTCTTGCTCACTGTGGGTGCTTCTCCCTGAGGAAGGGCACGTTTCTGGGTGTGAACCCACCGAGTACTGTGTCTGGGAAGGTGAGGGCAGACAGCGAAACCTGTTTCCCTCCAAGGGTCCCCGTGAGCGGA
>PVKE010023877.1:0-24262 GCA_004027555.1 Craseonycteris thonglongyai | reverse complement strand
CCTGTTTCCTATGCTGGTCAGTTCTTTTTTCAGCTCTCCCATGATGCCTTTCATTTCAAGGAGTTCCCTTTGGTTCTGCTCTAGCTTCTCAATTTTGTTGGTAAAGTACTCATTTTGCTCAGAAAATTTCTTGTTGAGGTCATTTAACTGTGTCTGGGTACTTTGCCAGCATTGAGTGAGCTCTCTGAGTGTCTTGAGTATTGCAGCCCTGAATTCTGTTTCACTTAGATTTGATTCCAAGTGTGCAAGGTCCTTTACTAAAGACTACTCCTGATCTTCTGGAGGGGCTTTGGATTCTGAGGTGTGCATTGTGTTTGATGTGGTTCTTTTTGCTTTATGCATGAGTCTGTTTTCCCTCTGGGGGTTTGCCTATCAGATGGGCTTCTCTTTATTTTTTCTTTTGGACTCAGTTGTGGAAGAAGGAGATTTTGGGAGAGGGTTGGGGGAAGCAGACAGTTTCTGTGTCCTGGGGCACTTCAGGTTGCTGTCTTAGCTGTTAGATAGCAGTGTAGTAAAGGTGTGGCCAGGGCTGGGGGCATGTGAGTAGGCGCTAGGGCTGGCCTGAGACACAATAGCAGATTCCTCTTTCAGCAGGGGGGCTGGTGGTTCAGTGTGGGCGGGGCACAGGAGCTCTGGTCTTTCCTCCTCCTGGCTGCCCCTCCTTCAATCGTATCTGTAAGGCACGCCCGCAGGGCAGCACTTGGATGGGCTGGGGCTTGCCAGAGGCCCTGGTAGGCCGTGCAGTCCGGCACACAGGCAATGACACCGGGGAGACCCGGCAGGCAACCCAGTTGCGCACGCACAGTCCGCAACACCCCAGAGGCCTGGTGGGCGGGATGCCAAAAACCCAGCTGCGTGCTCGCGAGCCGGCAGCAGCACTGCAGCGGCCCCATGGACACGGCACCGAAAGCCGGTCCCAGGCACAGGCAGTGGTGCTGCGGCAGCCTGGTGAGCTGGGTGCCAAAAGCCCTGTAGCGTACTGACGAGCAGGCAGCGGCGCTGTGGAGTGGCCCAGTGGGCAGGGCACCGAAAGCCTGGTGCGCGCACGCAGTGATGCACAGAGGCCTAGTGGGCGGGGCGCTGAAAGCGCAGCCGCGCACTTCCGCGCAGGTAGAGTCGCCGCAGCGGCCTGGTGAGCGGGGCACCAAAAGCCCACTGTGCGCCGGCAAGCAAGCAGCGGTGTCGCTGCAGCCCGGTCGGCGGGGCGCCGAAAGCCCCGTTGCACGCAGGCAGCGGCGCTCCGGAGGCTCGGTGGGTGGGGCGCCGAAAGCCCGGGTGTGTGCACGCAGTGGCACTGCAGAGGCCCGGTGGGTGGGGTGCCGAAAGCCCTGCACGCACAGGCCATAGCTCGGGCAGGGCCAGACTTCTTGACAATCAGATACCACCCTCTTGCTAGTTTGCAACAGGGGGAATACAGGAGGTGGTCACTAAACATCATTGAGCATGTGGGAGCTGGTAGGGTGTCAATGTACATGAACTACTGAACGGGCTCACAAGGCTGCTTGCTTCCATCAGGTTAGGAGCCTGGAATGCAATTAGTTACTCTGAGTCTCACTGTTACTTCTATCACCATTTTACCTATAAGATTCTTTCTACTATACATTCAGTTTGATTCAGACTTTTCAGACTCCTATCTTGTTTCAACAGGCCATAGCTATTTTTTTTCTTTTAATTACAGTGGAACTTCATGGTAGGACATTAACATATGCCAGCTTGTGAAAGCAGTCAGGTGTTTATTACTTTTTAGTTCTTTTCAGTGTATGTTTATGATTTTTTTAAGATTTATTTTTATTGTTTTTTGACAGACAGAGAGACAGATAGAGACTGAGAGAAGGGGGAGGGCCCAGAGCAGTCTCCATAGTTGACAGCATTAGTTTTCCATATAGTTTCACTCTACAGGTGGGTGCGGAGCTGTGCAGGGCAGGAACTGGGCTGGGAGCCTCCCACATAGGCCCCAGCAAGAATTGAACTGGGGGCACACCCCAGTTCAGCATATGGGTCCGCATGGGCTGGAACCGGGACTCTATCCCCACTCTCCAGGGCTTCAAAGCGAGTGCTTAACCGGCTGAGCCATCCGAGCTTTCCTGTTTATGATTTTTTTTAGTCTGGCCACTGCCGTCCTGCATTAGAGTGTTCAGTGTAATATGCCATACAGATTTTTCTACTGCTTATGTGATATAAGTATTTTATTAATATATGTATTATATTTTAGTAATATGTATTTTAGTAATATATGTATTACTTATCAGTGTTTTGTGTGTGTGTGTGTGTATGTGTGTGTGTGTGTGTGTGTGTGGTATATGCAATATGTCAGTGTTACTCATTTGTGCCCCTTTCCAGGTTCTTTTGCAGTGAGTTTACATTGGTGTTAGGTCTCTTATAGCTTGCCAGACCACAAAGAATGTGGCAGTTTTTTGTTTTTCTTTTAATATTAGGGTTTTATTGTTGTTTTTTCACTGTGGATGGTTTTATTTTTAAAACTGTTGACCTCAACATAGTTCTTTTACATTTTGTGGGGCCAAACCTTCTTGCCCAGAATGAGAACATTGCTAGTAAAAGGAGGAGTGATTGTGTTCTCACTGTTTACTACGATTAGTGTTCCACATTCTATTTATAGCATTGTTTCCTTAGTGTTGGTGGCTAAACCTATTAGAATTCTATTATGCTTCTGATACAATAAAGCAAATACACTATAGTGGTATGTAGAGATGCACATGTCAGTGATGGTGACCTGCCTCAGATGCAGTGGCATCTGTTCTTCTGTAACATTAGTTTTTGTTTTACCTCCATGCTAATAGATGACTTTGTTATTTAAGCAAACATTATATTTTTAAGTCCTATTTTTTAAATTTTATGGTGATATTTTATATATATCATTATTTTAGTTTACTTTTTATTAATTTCATGTGTGCAAGAGAACATAATGCTTAGACATTTACAACCCTCATGTAGTAATAAACCCAACAGGTCTATAATATTTCCCATTTGATATCTTACATACCTGTTGCAATACCATTTATTAAATATACTGTGCTGTACTTTACATCTCATGACTACATATATATTTTAAGTAATAGCTTATATTCATCATTACTTCATACTACTTTTATGTATACAACCCAATGGGTAGGCATCTATATGAAGTATTCCCCCAAATGGACCCATTGTCCACCTGACTCCCTGGATAGATTTTTTTTTAAGATTTATTTTATTGATTTTTGACAGACAGAAACAGAGACAGAGAGATACATAGAGAAGGGGGAGGGCCCAGAGCAGTCTCCATAGTTGACACTAGTTTTTCATATAGTTTCACTCCACAGGCTGGCACGGGGCTGTGCAGGGCAGAAACTGGGCTGGGAGCCTCCCGTATATGTCCTGGCAAGAACTGAACTGGGGGCACTCCCCCGGTCAGCATGTGGGTCCGCATGGGCCAGGGCCAGGATTCGATCCTCTGTCCCCGGGGCTTCAAAGTGAGAGCTTAACCCGCTGAGCCATCCCAGCTTTCTCTGAATAGATTTTTTGACAGTATTACCTATATTTCCCATACTGTACCTCACATCTCTGTAAACACTATGTGTCAATCAATTTGCATTTCTCAATCTCTTTACCCTTCCCACCCATTCCTTACCCTTCCTCCCATCTGTGTCCATCAGTTGGAGCCTATTTCTATTTTGATTGTTCATTTATTCTGTTCTTTAGATTTTATGCAACATATAAGTGAGATCATTTGGTATTTGTGTTTCTCAGTCTGCCTTATTCCACTTTGCATGATAACATCTAATTATATCCATACTGTTGCAAAAACTTCATTCTTCTTTATGGCTGGGTGATATTCCATTGTGTACATGTACCACAATTTCTTTATCTATTAATTGATGGACATTTAGGGTGTTTGCATATCTTGGCTTTTGTGGATAATGCTGCAATAAACATGGGTGTCTGTGTGTGTGTGTGCATTTTTTTTTTCAATTAGTGTTTTGTATTTCTTCAGATAAATACCCAGGAGTGGAATTGCTGGGTCATACAGTGATTCCATTTTTAAATTTTTGAGGAAACTCTATACTGTTTTTTATAGTGGCTTGATCAATTTGTAGATCTACCAACAGTGAACAGGATTCCCTTTTTCCACATACTTTCCAAAACCTGTTGGTGAATTTATTGATAACTGTCATTCTGACAGGATTGTGTTTTTTTATTTTGCATTTCTCTGATAATTAGTGATGTTCAGTATCTTTTTATGTATCCATTGGCCATCTTGATGTCCTCTTTGGATAAATGTTTATTCAGTTTTTCTGCTCATTTTCTAATTGGGTTATTTGTTTGGGTGTGGGGGAAGGGGTGTTAAGTTGTATGAGTTTCTTGTCAATTTTCAATATTAACTTTTTATCACATGCCTCATTGGCAAGTATCTGCTCCCATTGTGTAGGATGTCTTTGTTTTGTTGATGATTTCTTAGCTGTAAAAAATATTCTTTTTTGTCTGATGTTCCCGTTTCTATATTTTTTCTTTGTTTCCCTTGACCAAGGAGGTATATTATTGAAAATACTGCTAAGAGCAATGTCTGAGAAGTTACTTTCTACATTTTCTTCTAGAAGTTTTATAGTTTCAGGTATATGTAAGTCTTTAATCTATTTTGAGCTTATTTTTGTACATGGTGTAAGAAGGTGGTCTAATTTCATCCCCTCCTCCCATGTATCTATCCAATCTTTCCCAGTATAAATTCTTGTTTCTTTGTCATAAACTAATTGGCCATATAGACATAAATTTATTTCTGGGTTCTCTATTCTATTTCATTAATCTATGTGTCTGGTTTTTTTTGTTGTTGTTTTTGTTTGTTTGTTTTTTGTTAATACCGTGATGTTTTGATAACTGTGACTTTGTAGTATGATTTGATATCTAGTAGTCTGAGTCCTTGAACTTTGTTTTTTTTTGTTTTATTTTCTCAGGGTTGCTATAGCTATTCTAGGTCTTTATGGTTCCATATAAATTTTAGAATTATTTGTTCTTGTCCTGTAAAAACTGCCATTGCTGTTTTGGTAGGAATTGCACTGAATCTATAAATTATTTGGGGTAGTATGGCCATTTAAACTATATTAAGTTCTTCCTATCAATGAGCATGTTATGTGTTTTATTTGCATCTTATTTAATTTTTTTCTTCAGTGTCTTATAATCTTCCGAGTACGTGTCTTTTACTTCCTTGGTTAAATTTTTCTAGGTATTTTATTTATTTTTTATGCAATTGTAAATGGAATTATTTTTATAATTTCTCTTTCTGCCAGTTTGTTATTGGTATATAAGAATACAACTACTTTGTGGATATTAATTTGTATCCTACTACTTTAATCAATTTATTTATTAGCTTCAATAATTTTGGGGTAGCATATTTGGGTTTCTCTATATAGAGTATCATGTGGTCTGCAAATAATGACAATATTACTTCTTCCTTTTCTATTTTGATGCTTTTTATTTGTTTTTCTTGTTTGATTTCTGTGGCTAGGACTTCCAGTACTTTGTCAAATAAGAGTGGTGATAGTGGGCATCCTTGTCTTGTCCTTGATCATATAAAACAGGAGTGTCAAACTCAATTAAAACATGGGCCATTTGGTGCAACAGGCAAGATTCACGCCACATCACATTTATAAACGTTGCCGAAACTGAGTCCGCTCATTTATACACGCCCCCAGGCCCCCAGGAATGGCACTGGGCCATGTGTATACTTGTCTTCAGTAGTTAAAGGGTTAACAAGGGAATTGTGTGTATGGTATTGCCTCGATCTCCCCTATGCACTATTTTCTTCATAACAATTTTTTCTATTTTTATTTTATTTCAGAGCATTATGGGCCACAAAAAATTATCTCAGAGGCTGCATTTGGCCCACGGGCCACCAGTTTGACACCCCTGATATAAAGGAATGTTTTTAGCTTTTTCTCATTGAGTATGATGTTAGCTGTGGGTTTGTCATGTATAGCTATTATTATATTGAGCTATCTTCCTTCTATTTTTTATTTGCTGAGAATTTTTATCATAAGTGTCTGCTGGATTTTGTTGAATGCTTTCTCTGTGTCTGTCAATATACACATACACAAATATATATATATATATATATATATATATATATATATATATATATATATATATATATATATATATATATATATATATATATATATATATATTTAGGGTCATCTGAGTAGTTTCTAAACTCTGCCTTTATTTGGAGAAGGTCCTGCATACAGAAAAGGATCTGCACTTTCTTAGATTTGTCCATTAGGTCTCTACTACCTCCTGAATGGGGCAAATCTTTGGAGCAAAATGGAGCCTGGGGTAGAGAGGTGAAGTCCTTTGTATGTCTGAGGACAAGCAGTTAGGAGAGGATCTCTTCTCTGGTCCCTTGAGGGGAAGGGTTGGAGGATGTCAACTGAGCTGTCTCCAAGATAAGAACCTCTGGGTTGGTGGGTTAACAGGGCTAGAACTGAAGGGTTTATTTTATAGAAGTGACAGAGATCTGGGTCATCTGTGAGGATCCAAAAGGCCTGCACTTATTGTACTTCTGTCCATTTTTGTAGATTACAACAGAAGCAACCCTGTTGCAACATGGTACTATAGTTTAAATGGCAATTTATAGCATCACAAATGGCCAGCCTCCCACATCTTTCAATTGGTATTGAGGACAGGCTGTGCTGTAGAGGAACATGTATTCTCTTCTTTAATGTCTGAGGGTCAAACTTATTCCAATTTAGTAGAAAAGAGTCAAGTAGAAATTTCTGAGAGATGGAGTTCTGTTTGGCCATTTATGAGAAAAGACAATGGGAGACAGGGGAGAGGATATTCTCTCTTCATCCTCCATCTCCAACCGATACCTTCTGAGAGGTAGTGTCCATCACCTCAGACTGTGAAATGGGCTTATTTTTTATCTCCCTGGAGCTACAAATTTATGTGCATCTGACCACATACTTACCAAGAAAGAGTCCTCTGTCCTTTCCTCTCTTCTTTGTTCTCTGGAGAGGTGAGACCTTATGTCCCATTTTTGTCCCTTTTCCTTTAAGCATTCCCTGCAGGCTACCTGACATAGCCAGCTTTCAAAAAGGCTCTTATTCTGAACTTCAAAATGGATCTTTTTTCTCTTTGTTAGTCTGCAGTCCGCCTACATTTTTTTATCCTCTCAGATTTTGGACAGAATTTTATCCATAATGTCTCCAAGTGTCTATTCTTGGACTCACTGTTGAAATTTGTTGTTTTGGTCTTTTCGGAGGAAATAGAAATATTTCCTCTTGCCATCACTATTAATCTTAGTCCCATTCCAAGATCACATTGACCCAGAGTCTAAAGAGTCAGACTGCGCATAGGAGGAAGGATAACAGAAGCAGTTGTGTAGAAAGCAAAAACTGATACTGAATTTGCTGAACACTAAGCAGAGGTGTTTCTGCCATCCCCATTTAAGGTAAGGTGACCAGACATCCTACTTTTGGTGGGACAGTCCCGATTTTTAACAATTTGTCCCGTGTCCTGTGGCGTTTTAAAAAAGTCCTGATTTTTGGAAAGAATGTACAACAAGCTAAGAAACGGCCTGAGATAGACCACATTTTTAATCAAGAACCCCCTGCCCCCCCCACCCCGGTCAATGGTGTCCCACTTTACCAATATTAAAATATGGTCACTTTAATTTAAGGGGAAGTGAAGTGTAGACACTGGGGTTTATGCAGGTGCAGCAGGAAGAGCAGCCAGTGGGACAGAAAGAGTTGGCTAGTCAGAGGTGTAGATTTAAACTCCCTTACCCCTCCATCCCAGAAGTGTTGGATGAGTACCCTGAAATAGAGAACATGGTTTTGTGAAGACAAAAGAAGGAAGGTTTGTTCTGGGCTACTGGGAACAAGCTCAAGAAAATCTAAGAAAGCAGAGAGGTCCTAAAAATTGTCCCTATCATTCATTTTGTCTGTCTCAGAATTCCTGAAGAAATGAAAGAGGAAGGGAGGGAAATAGGGTTGAGAGAGAGAGAGGAAGAGAGAGAGAGAGAGAGAGAGAGAGAGAGAGAGAGAGAGAGAGAGAGAGAGAAAGAAGAGAAGAGAAGAGTAGAGAGAGAAGCATCAAAGGCAGTGACTGCCATGGTGCTCTCAGGAGCTCTTCCATGTTGCATGTGGCCCCAGGGGCTGCCAAATCCCATCCATTCCCATCCAAATGGTTCATGCTGAGTTAAAGCTATGAGGGTCCATGCTCTGCTTATGTACCAACCCAGCAGCAGCCCACAGAATGTCATGGTGTCTGCTGCTGCTGTGTGGTATGTGTGTGAGGGTGTGGGTTGGGCCAGTACCAACATCAATTCTGTGCCATCCATGGGAGAGGGAGAATAGGAGGGGAGAGGGAGAGTGAGTGCGAGAGAGAAATAACATAAGCAAGTAAGCCCAGTGTACAGGGACAGTGAGAGAGCTTTGAAATCTGTTGTAGAGGCAAAGCAGGAAACAAAATATAGCACCTGACCACAGAAGGGAGGGTAGAGATAAAGTGGAAGAAACCAACACTGAAGAGGCTGTGCTATTCCTATCATAGGGCACTTGCCAAAAGGAACAGATAGTGTATAATTACAGAACTGTGTACTTCAATGCACAAATATTTTCTTGTGGTCAGTGGGGTGCTATAGCCAATCTTCCCTGATCTATAACTGATTCATCCTATCATGGGAGATTCTTAGTGGCAGGTGTGCTAATGGGGTTTAACTGCCCAACTCAAACCAACAATGCAGCAAAAGACTTTCTGAAGCAGTTAAGTCCTTGAAACAAAAACATTAAGAGAGCTGGTGAAGAGATCAGCCTCAGAAAGAAAACAAACAGTGAAGGTAGCTTGCAGCTTTTTAAGGTGGGGGTAAAGCTAAGAGCCAAGAATCAAGAAAGCTAAGAGAGCTAAGTCACTTAGTAGTTATTTAGGGAATTGCCATTGGAAGTGGCCTTGGATACTTGTGAACTTGGTGTGCAGGTCTTTGTCTTGTACCCAGTGAAATTTAAACCTTAATGTTCCAGACCAAAAATGAGTTGTCTTTCCACAGAAATCTTCTTTTTAAAGACTTATTTTGTTATTTGAGAAAAAGATGAGAAAGAGAGAGAGAGAGAGAAGGGAGAAAGGCCCAGAGAAGTCTTCATAGTTGCAAGTCATTAGTTGTGACATGGTTTTCTTTTACACAGGTGGATGTGGGGCTATGCTGGGTGGGAACTGAACTGGAGCCTCCTGCATGGAAGATGAGAATCTTTATTGCTGAACCATCCCAATGGTTACCAGTTGTGCCACAGTTCACCATGTGGGTCTGCATGGGCTTGGTCTGGGAATCAAACATCAGCAACTACTGAGCTATCCTGGCATTCCTGGAAACTTCTTTAAAATGAATGAATACCCTAGCGGCCTTTAATTGTTCAACCTGCACCAACCAAATTATGTGACAGAGGGGAGCCTTGGCCATAGAAAGGAATTAGAGAACTAAGACAAGTAAGAAAATATACCTTGAAACCAGCAATTTGAAATTAACACCAGAACAATGTTACTGGAATGTCAATTGTTCTCAGTTCTTTGTCTTATTGAAGGAAAGAATTCCGTCAAAAGACAGATTGTGTTGTGCAAAGCATGAAGTTTATTAGTAAAATGGATATATTTGAGAAATGGAGCAGAGTGACCCAAGAGAGGGAAGCAGCATCTCCTTACATTGCATGAAGGCTTTTATTTCTACAGGTAAACTTGGCTCCTCCTCTTCCTCTCCAGTGTCTTTCTGTTTTTTTCTTTTTTCTGCTAGCATGTCCCACCTGCCTTTCTTGTTCCTAAGGTTGTTTTCTATGACTTATTTGAAAAGCTCATTAAAAGAGGCAAGACTATACTTTTATGGAAAGCAAGAAATGCATGTTGATAAGCAGCATATTTTCCTCCCTCTCCAGCACATTTTTCTTTTTTTCAAAACATATCTTTTTGGTAAGTTGGCACAGCCGCAATGGCAAACGGGGTGGGGGTCTCCTAAAGGGGGTTAATACCCTATTTATTTTGCTCATTTCTATTTTTCTACATATCCCTATCAGTACATTTTTTTTTTCTGTAGGACATTATTTGTTTTAATAATTTACTGATGTATGCAAGGATGAATTATGAAAAGATGATTTCACTTGATTATGTAGTCTTCTAAAAGTTAATGTCAATTTCAATTAAGTTGTCAAATGTAGATATAATGTTACAATTTTGTATTTATAAATTACAATTTGTATGAATAAATTGCTATACCTATACACTTTTTAGATCATCAAAATGCTTTTCATTATGTAAAAGTAAACAAATTACGAATCGCAATAAGCTTTTAATTGATTGAAATATACTTAGGTATATAAAGTTTAATTAGTTTTACTTATTTATAAGTCATTTTTATTTATTTATTTATTTACTTATTTTTACTTTATATATATTCAATTTCTTCTGAAGGTTTAATTTTAAATAGAGGGGTTATATTGGAAATTATTTTATTTTGGAGATAAAATGACAGTTTCATGCAAGTTTATGATGACTAAGATTTTAATTTAATATCTCTCTATAAAGAATAGCAATAAAAATTAATAAATAAAATGTTTGTTAATAATTTAATGTAGAGAGAAAACTGAAATAAGAACAAAAAAGAGGGAACACATTTAAATATAGTTTGTTGTTTTCTAACAGTATTGGAATGATGCTATTATTAAAACATTGTTATTATTACTTCTAAAGCACCTCTGGCTATTGCCTAGAATTACCTCCAAAAGGGCTACTTATTCTCATTAATAGACAAAATATGTCCCCCAGCCACAAAGTACTTATTCTCACCAAAATGTTTATACATGCCAAGTACTCATGCTTCAGGCTAACTAATCAAAGCCCAAAACAAAATATAAATTTATTAAAAAGAACGTGACCATCTAGAAAAGTAGCATCGTTTATCCACCCATACATATTTATTCTAAATAACTCACCTAGTTAAAATGTGGGTCTCTGCCAAAACCATAATTTGACAATCTTGAAATTACGTGTTCTGTAAGTGGTGAGTTACTTTGTCCCGGAAACTGTGAAAATTAGTTTTTTAATTTTGCCATTCTTGGAAAAGCCGAGATGGCTCAGAGGGTTAAGCGCTTGCTTTGAAGCCCTGAGGAACCAGGATCGAATCCCAGCTCTGGCCCAGGTCGACCTACATGCTGAACTGGGGTGTGCTTCTCGAATGCAGTGAGGCCCTCAGTTAAGTTCAAAAAGAAAAATAAAAGAAAAAAAAAAAAGAAACCTTAAAAAAATATGTTTGCCATTCTCTCTTACATAAATAAAGCCACAGGTTTTAGAGTTACCTTTGGAGTTAATCTAAATTTGTAATGATTTATTTACTACTAATCTTCATATTCAGGAAAATGCACTTCCATAAATCTAAAAACAACTTTGTACAGCTATCTAATTCTGTTATAGGAGATTTTTGAAGAAAAAAAATAACTTAAAGGAAATTTAGAAAGAGAAAAAGGTTCATCATGCTCCAGTGGCTGTATATATAAATTTGAAAATAGGCTGCAGTTCACCCTTCAGTGTTAGAAATTCATTTGTTAGTAAGTTCTATCTCTCAGAGACCTTTGATTTAAATCCTACTTCCCATCTTGCAGCTTCAATATGTATAATGTTGATTTATTATTTTCTGACATTTTGCTTCCTAGGGAGCTGGTGACACTCTAAAATGACACATGAAAGCAATTTCTAATGGTATTTCCAACACCTAAGAGGCAATCTATTTTTCAATGGCACACTTGAATTCAGAACCTCAGGTTTTGAGGCTCTAAACCAGCAATTTTATTAAAAAATTTTATTAAAAATTTTATTAAAAAACAAAAACAAACTAGACAGATCGAGAAAGATTGCAGCATGAGAGGAGAACCCTGATACCCACACCTTGGAAGGAACTTATGAACAAAGAGGAATCCACAGGGGAAACCCTGAGAAGCACCCTCAACTGAGAGAACCACACAACACAGAACAACACCCAAAAGTTAGAGGAAAAAAGGAGAGAGTGGGAGAGGAAAGGGGAAGGAACAATTTGAAGACAGGGACGTGGAGCATGGGCTGGGGCTGGCAAAAACAAAGGGGGTTTGGGGGATTACAGTCAAAGTGGAGCTAGATCGAGGGTGGGCTGGAAGCCGAGACCTAAGGAGCGTGGAAGCCCCACAAGACTGAACAATTTAACATCTGAACTCAAGGGACAGCACATGGTGCCCTAATCAGATCACCATGGAGCCTTAAGTGGAACAGGGACTGTGGAACTGGGTGGCTGCATTTCCCAGGTGGGTGGGGAGAGAGCAGGGTACCAGCCCACAGCATCTCGGCACCCCTGATTCACAGAGGAGATACAGCTGAGCTCCTAGAGTTGACTGTTAAGGAGCACCCTTTGAGGACAGGGCTCTCGGAGTGAGGGCAATGGCTCAACTGGACACAGAGGCAGCATGCTCGGCTGCACTAGATGTGCTTAGAGTGATTTCGGCAGTCTTTGAGACTCTGCAGAGCTGCCAGCCTAGTGCGGCAGCCTGCTGAGCTGCACCCCGAGCCTCTGCCAAGCACCGCTGGCTCACAGACATGACGACAGAAGAGAAAGCCCCGAGCTGCTCGCCCAACCCGCACCACTGCCAAGCTACCCACCAGCAGGCCAGCTCACAGACATGATTAAAGAAAAAGCAAATCAGAGGGGAGAAAGCCTCAAGCTGCTCACCCCACCTGCACTGAACCACCAGCTTCTCTGCTGAAAGAGGATTCTGCTATCATGTCTCAGGCCCACCCTAGCTTCTATTCACAAGACCCCACCCCTGGCCACACCCTCACAACCCTGCCTTTTAACAGCTAAGACAACAACCTGAAGTGCCCCAGGACACAGAAGCTGTCAGCTTCCTCCAAACCTTTCCCAAAATCTTCTCCCACAACTGAGTTAAGAAGAAAACAAAGAGAAACCCAAAAACCTACTCACAGGTAAAACAAAAAGAACCAGATCAAACACAATGCATACCTCAGAATCCAAAGCCCCTCCAGAAGATCAGGGACATTCTTTAGAAAAGAAGTTTGCACACTTGGATTCAAATCGAAGTGAAACAGAATTCAGGGCTGCAATACTCAAGACACTCAGATAGCTTAGTAAATGCTGGCAAAGTACACAGACACAGTTAAATGACCTCAACAAGAAACTTTTTGAGTAAAATGAGTACTTTACCAATAAAATTGAGAAGTTAGAGCAGAACCAGAAGGAACTCCTTGAAATGAAAGGCAACATGGGAGAGCTAAAAAAAGAATTGACCATCATAGGAACCAGGGCTGACCAGCTAGAGGAAAGGATGAGTGAAATTGAAGATACAAACATGGAAATGTCACAGAGGGAAGAAGAAAGGGAAAGGAGAATCAAGAGAAATGAAAGAGCCCTACAAGAACTTTCTGACTTCATCAGAAAGAACAATATTAGAATAATAGGGGTACCAGAAGGAAGCAAGAGAAAATCTTTTCAGAGTCTACTAAAACAAATAGTGAATGAGAATTTTCCTAACCTTTGGAAAGAGCAAGAACCCCAAATTCAAGTGGAAAACAGGAGCCCCAACTAACTAGACCCTAGCAGATCTTCTCCAAGGCACATTGTTCTGAAGATGACAAAAAACAAGGAAAGAATCCTCAAGGCTGCCAGGGAAAAACAAAATATAACTTTCAAAGGCAAACTATGAGGCTGTCACAAGACTTCCCAGCAGAAAATCTGCAAGCCAGGACGGAGTGGAGCCCAATATTCAGCGAAGAATTAAATATCCAGCAAAATTAACCTTTATATATGAAGGAGGAATTAAGGCCTTTTCAGATATAGAGAAGCTGAGGGAATTCTCCAGCTCAAAACCGGCATTCCGAGAAATACTAAAAGAGGCTATTCAGCCTGAATCCAGAAACCAAAATAAATGGAGAGAAGCTGGGACAACAAAAAAAAAATTAAAAAAAAATAAGAAATGGATACAGGATATCCCCATATATCAATCATCACCCTGAATGTAAATAGACTGAACTCACCAATAAAAAGGCACAGGGTAGCAGATTAGATTTAAAAACAAAATCCAACCATATGCTGCCTACAAGGGACAGACCTCAGCCACAGAGACAAACATAGACTCAGGGTAAAAAGATGGAAAACAATATTTCAGGAAAATGGAAATCAGAGAAAAGCTAGAGTGGCCATACTGATTTCTGATAAAAAAGACATCACGATAAAAAATATTAACACATAAAAATGAACATTTTATTTTGATGAAAGGGACAATACACCAAGGAAACATGACTCATCAATATATATGCCCCCAATCAGGAAACACCAAAATTTATAAAGCAACCACTAACAGATCTAAAAGCAGAATTTGACAAAAATACAATTATAGTAGGGGATCTAAACACCCCCCTGACAACATTGGACAGATCATCCAAGCAGACAATAAATAAGCAAATTGCAGCTTTAAATGATACATTACAGGAAATGGACATAATTGCCATTTACAGGTTATTTCATACTGCAACACAGGGATATATATTTTACTCTAGTGCACATGGAACATTTTCAAGGATAGACCATATCCTGGGACTTAAATCCTACCTCATCAAATTTAAGGACATCCAAATCATACCAAGTGTATTCTCAGACCACAAAGCATTAAAACTTGAGATCAATTAAAAAAAAGATCAAATGCAGAGAGAACCTCATATACATGGAGATAGAACAACATGCTATTAAAAAGTGACTGGATCAAAGAGGAAATAAAACAAGAGATTAAAAAATTTGTAGAAATTAATGACAATGAAAACACGATATACCAAAATTTCTGTGACACAGCAAAAGCAGTATTAAGAGGGAAATTTATATAATTACAGGCCTATCTCAAGAAACAAGAAAGACTACAGTATACACCCTCATAGCTCATCTTATAGAGCTAGAAAAAGAGGAACAGAGGTCCCCGAAAGCCAGCAGAAGAAAAGAATTAATAAAAATTAAAGCAGAACTTAATAAATTTCAGAACAGAAAAACAATAGATAAAATTAATGCCACAAGAAGCTGGTTCGTTCAAAAAATCAATAAAATTGACAAACCACTGGCTCGGCTCACCAAAGGACAAAGAAAAATCTCATATTTCCAGAATATGGGGTGATAGGGGAGAGATCACAACTGATACTGCAGAAATGCAATTATAAAAGATATCATCAAAGACTCTATACCAAAACAAATTTGACAATCTAGAGGAAATGGACAACTTTCTAGAAACATATAGTTTACCGAAACTGAACCAAGAAGATTTGGATAACCTAAATAGACCAATCAACAGTACAGAACATGAATCAATTATTCAAAACCTGCCCAAAGGCAAAAGGCCTGGACCAGATGGGTTTACCAATGAGTTCTACCAGTCATTCAAGGAAGAACTAATGCCCATCCTCCTCAAACTACTCCAGAAAATTCAAGAGGAGGCAGTACTTCCCAACTCTTTCTATGAAGCTAATATCACCCTAATACCAAAACCTGGGAAAGACAATACCAAAAAGGAAAACTATAGGCCAATCTCACTGATGAACACTGATGCAAAAATCTTAAATAAAATTTTAGCTAACAGAATACAAAAATGCATTAAAAAGATTATTCACCATGACCAAGTGGGATTCATCCCAGGGGCACAAGGATGGTTCAATATATGCAAATCAATCAATGTAATCCAACACATAAGCCAAACACAGGATAAAAAACACATGATTATCTCAATTGATACAGAAAAAGCATTCAACAAGACACAACACCCATTTATGATAAAAACATTGAATAAAATGGGAATTGAGGGAAAATATCTTAACATAATAAAGGCCATATATGATAAACCCTCAGCAAATATTACACTGAATGGGGAAAAGCTGAAGCCTATTTTCCTAAAGTCAGAAGGTATTAGAATTGGGAGAGAAGTTCAACTGTCACTCTTTGCAGATGACATAATCCTATAAATAGAAAACTCTAAAGACTCCATCAGAAATCTATTACAAATAATAGACAAATACAGTAAGTCATAGGCTACAAAATCAACTGTGTTTTTGTATGCCAACAATGAAACTTCAGAAAGACAGATGAGAAGATCCATTCCCTTTGCCACTGCAAACAAAAAAATTGAAATACGTAGGGATAAATCTAACAAAGAATATGAAGGACTTATGCACTAAAAATTATAAGACACTGTTAAAAAATATTAAAGAGGACACAAAGAAATGGAAAGACGTTCCATGTTCATGGATTGGAAGAATCAACATAATTAAAATGGCCATACTCCCCAAAGCAATATACAGATTCAATTCCATTCCCATCAAAATCCCACAGTCATTCTTTTAATAAATAGATTTTTAAAAAATCATCAAATTTGTATGGAACCACAAAAGACCACAAATCGCAAAAGCTAGCCTAAGAAAAAAGGATAAAGCTGGGGGCATCTCACTGCCTGACTTTTATCTGTACTACAAAGCCTCAGTAATCAAAACAGCTTGGTAGTGGCAGAAAAACAGACACACAGACCAATGAAACAGAATTGAAAACCCAGAAGTAAACCCACAAATATATGAACAGATTATTTTTTATAAAGGAGCAAAAAATATACAATGGGGAAAAGAAAGCCTCTTCAGTAAATGGTGCTGGGAAAACTGGAAAACCACATGCAAAAGGCTGAATGTGAACTGCAATCTCTCACCATATAACAAAATTAACTCAAAATGGATTAAAGACCTCCAAATAAGAAAGGAAACAATAAATTGCATAGAAGAAAACATTGGCACTAAACTTATAGACCTGTGATTCAGGGAGGACTTTATGAATCTGCCCTCAATGGCAAGGGAAGTAGAAACACAAATAAATGAATGGAACCTTATCAAGCTAAAAAGCTTCTGCACTGCAAAGGAAACCATCAACAAAGCAAAGAGGCAACCAACCAAATGGGAGAAAATATTTGCATCAATGCCTCTGATAAGGGACTAATATCTAAAATATACAAAGAACTTATACAACTCAACAAGAAAAAAACAAGCAATTCAATTAAAAAATGGGCAGATGACCTTAACAGACACTTCTCTCATGAAGACATACATATGGCTAACAGATATATGAAAAAATGCTCCACTTCACTAGCGATTAGGGAGATGCAAATAAAAACCATACTGAGATACCTTCTTACACCTGTTAGAATGGCTATAATCGACAAGACAAGGGATAACAAGTGCTGGAGAGGCTGTGGACAAAAAGGAACCCTCATACACTGCTGGTGGGAATGTAAGCTTGTACAACCACTATGGAAGGCTGTATGGGGATTCCTCAAAAAATTAGCAATGGAATTACCACATGACCCAGCCATCCCTCTACTGGGCATCTACCCAAAAAACCTGAAAACCTTAATCTTTAAAGATGTTTGTACCTGCGTGTTCATCGCAGCACTGTTCACAGTGGCCAGAACATGAAAGCAACCAAAATGCCCTCTGATAGATGACTAGATAAAGAGGATGTGGTACATTTACACAATGTAATACTACTCAGCGATAAGAAAAGATGAAATACAGTCATTTTGTGACAACATGGATGGACCTAGAGACCATCTTATTAAGCAAAATAAGTCAGACTGAAAGAATCCGGAAACATATGGCCTCATTTATAGGTGAAATATAAAACTGAAAGTAACAAAGACACAGAGACCTATGTACACACTCAATAGCTGGATGACTGCCTGAGGGAAGGGGAGAAGCGGGGAGAGAGAGTGGGAGGGGAATTGGGAGTGAACACCAGCATTATGGACACACTCAATAGTTTGTGTTTACCTGAAGAATGGGGAGGAGCAGGCAGGGAGAGTTGGGGGTGAGGTGGGAGTGGACACTGGATATATGGTGATGAAAGGGGAACTGATTCTGTCTAGGTGGTGGACACATAATGCGAGGCATAGATGATGTGATGTGGACTTGTACATCCGGAAACTATCTAATTGTTATCAATCAATGTCACCCCATTAAATTTAACAATAAAGAAAAGAAAAAAAACTAAACATTTTTTACCTTACTATTCAAAGGTAATTTGACAATTAAAAAAAAAGTCTTTACTAAGTTTGTGTATGTAAAATTTTGCTATGAGAACTAGAAAATATTTATAAGTACGTTGACTGACACAATTTGAGAAGGCATTACTATAGTCCTGAACATGTTTTAATTTAATCTTGTTCAGATTTTACTGGTTACAGAGAATATGAAACATAAGGCAAAACACAACTGATTAAATATCAAAATAAAAATAGTGATTTTTATGTAATAATAGTGATTATTTAAACAGTATCATTAAGAAGAAAAGAACACTTAGAACTTGGAGATAAAGAAAAGGGAGAATGGCATGCACTTTTTATATCATAGTTGAGAATTGTCCAAACTATGGCCCATGGGCCAGATGCGGCCCACAAGGCCCTCTCATCTGGCCCATGGAGACCTTTTTATCTGAATAAAATATTAAATAAATAATTAAAAACAACATGTATGTTTTGATTCTTTTTTATTTGGACCTCAAGTGTGTAGTCGGCCCCCAAACTGCTGTTTGATATTTAATGCGGCCCGCGGGCTGAAAAGTTTGGAGACCCCTGGTTTAAAAGATTCCTTAAGGGGAAGCCGGGATGGCTCAGTGGGTTGGGCGCTCACTTTGTAGCGCAGGGGACTGAGGATCAAATCCTGGCCCCGGTCCGTGCAGAACCATGTGCTGAGCTGGGAGCTCCCCCAGTTCAGTTCTCTCTCTGTCTCTGTATCTCTCTCTCTCTCTCTCTCTCTCTCTGTCAAAAATAAATTAAAATATATATATATATTAATGGCAAAGCCGGGACGGCTCAGCGGGTTGAGCGCTCGCTTTGAAGCCCCGAGGACCGAGGATCGAATCCCGGCTCCGGCCCAGGCGGACCCACATGCTGAGCTAGGGAGTTCCCACAGTTCGGTTCTCTGGCTGTCTCTGTCTCTGTCTCTCTTTCTCTCTGTCAAAAGTAAAATAAAAATAAATATGCACTGAAGATAAAATAATTACTCTATAAATATAAAAAGATATATAAAAAAAAAAAATGATTCCTTAAGGCTTAATTACTTTTCTAGGAGAATGTATCTCTCTCTGTGTATGGCTGTTATTTATTCTTGATTACAGCACACACTCTATGGAATTATACTGTAACTTTTAGATTTTTATGTGACAGTTGTGCAAATGATTTATTTCTGATAGAAATAATCATCTCAAAGGTTATGGTTATTATTCCATTGCCTTATATATTACTAACTAGTTTCATATGTAACAATTTTATTCTCATGTATAACTTATTAATTACCCATTTTAACAAATAATATTTTAATCAGCCTTACCATCTTGCTGGTGTCTTCATGAATAAGGTAAATGAATTAATGAAAAGTTTATGAAATAAATTCAGTATGGTTTACTTAAAATCTATAGGCATTTTTCAGGTTATTGTACATTGATGTAAGAAACTTTTAAAAACGTGTCTTGAAAATTACAATTCAACCTTTTCAATCATATTTTAATAATTAAATTTGTTTATAATTGGTGCAGCTTTTCTGAATTTATTTCACCATAGAAACTTTCATGTAAACTGCATAAAATTTTATCTTATTAGTAATCTAAATTATCTGGAATATGATTGAAAATGGCAGCTTACTGACCCTACAATCTTTGTGACACCATTGTCACCATAGTGAATAAATACTTTGGTCATCACAGTGTATCTCCTAATTCCTTGCTTACTACCTGCCCTTCACCCAATGTCAACTTACTAATAATTTTTATCATTATTTTATAATATGCAAGAATTACCAGTGTCTAAATTTACATTATGGGACCCAGTTGATTCAGTGCACAATGGTCAGCTTCACAAAGCCTGAAAATGTAAAGAACAAAACTATAAGGGCAAACAAAAATATTTAGGACAATTTTCTATCATCTAAAATTTGTACAAATTTTCCTTGTTAGACAATATATCTTAATATTTATTTTAGGTCATCATGACTAGAGAAGGCCATACAAGCTGAAGCTGTAATTTGATACTTCCAACATTTAAACTATAATTGTGTGATTCACAAACATCCTGTCATATTCAGATTAAATATTTGATTAAATTTTTTACTATGTTGACGGTTCTTTGTTAATGACTTATGTTTTGCTTTGTGACCTTAGTATAAAAAATCAACAGCTACAAAAGTGGCTGAATTGGTAAGAATCTTTCCTCGGGAACCTCATAACTGAAAGATTGCCACAGAACAGACAGAGCAGGGTAACCTCCTCTCCATAAAAAAAGAGCCTTCTTTTCTTGAACAGAAATACAACTTACCCACATATTCAGTTATTAACTGAGTTTATTTTATAAAGTCCCTTAATATAATAGCTTCTGTTTGTTTGTTTTTTAACTTTTGTTTATTTGCCTTTTGATCCTTCTTATTTTACAGAAATAAAGTTTTTCTTCTTAAAACTTTAATTAGGATGCACACTGATATTAATAAAGAGATACTAGTGGGATGATAATGGAGTTGTAATAAAACTAGCTTAAACTTTATGACAAAAATTTCGTAATGTGTTTTTTCTTGTTTTTTATTCATATCTTTTTTTTTCTTTTTAAAGATTTATTTTATTGATTTTTGACAGAGAGAAACAAAGACAGAGAGAAACAGAGAGAAGGGGGAAGAGCCCAGAGCAGTCTCCATAGTTGACAATAGTTTTCTGTATAGTTTCACTCCACAGGCGGGCACAAAGCTGCGCAGGGCAGGAACTGGGCTGGGAGACTCCCACATAGGTTGCAGCAAGAACTGAACTGGGGGCACACCCCAGTTCAGCATGTGGGTCCGCATGGGCCGGGGCCGGGATTCGATCCTCAGTCCCCGGGGCTTCAAAGTGAGTGCTTTACCTGCTGAGCCATCCCAGCTTTCCCCCATATCTTTTTATATGACCCATACTCATCCTATGCTTTTAAATATTCTGGAGTTCAAATACCATACAGAAACATCAAACTCAGGTCTTTACCTTTAATAAGGTTTCTAGATCCCAGAATACTCTTGAACCAATAATACATGCAAAACTTCAAATTCGCGAATGTAAAGTCTTCCAGAATTCTTTGTAGGTTAGTGATATGAATTAGAGAATTCTGAGCAGAGGCATATCTTCTAATGTCTCTTCACTGGTCTTATAGTTCATCCTACTCACCCCTCTAGTACATTGCCAAGGAATAAGCAAATACAGTCATTCTTCCTAATATGAAGGTCCTGTATTCATGAGTTCAGTAAACCATGGATTGAAAATATTCATGCACAAAATATGTTGCATTGTTTTTAACATGTACTATGTAAAATAGTTAAGCCTATAATGGTCTGTCAGTACTAAACATGTACAGACATGATTTTTTATCATTATTTCCTAAGCAATACAGTAAAACAGTTACTTATACTGTGTTAGCTAGAAATGCTTAAAATATAAAGGAGAATATAGAGGTTATATGCAAATACTATGCTATTTTATGGCTGTATTGTTCTCAGAATTTTGTATCTGCAGAAATCTTTGGAACCAATTCTCAACAAATATTGAGAATCAAAAGTACACATGCACACACAAGAACAAAACAACAGTTAAAGAACTGTCACCTGTGAACTTGAGTGAGAATTTTGAAGAATTCATGGTAGCCACATTGGCCTCCTTATATTTGGGAGACATCATTTATACTTCCACCTTTCGATTTTCCATTTTCTCTTTCTGGAAGAAATTTTATATGGCTTGCTTCTCTCTTTCTTCTTATCTATGCGTATTTCCCTGACCACACATTTAAAATAGCTCATCACTAACTTTTTTTCTCCTTCGCCCTTATCAACACCTTACAGATTAAATATTGCACCTAGTTATGTATTATTTTTTTGCCAGACCCACTATTAAAATATATATTATATGATGACACATATTATGTGTTTAATGAACATATGTTGATTAAATGAATAAAGTTCAATACGTGTTTTTTCTAGTAAAGAGGTATTATTGAGAAAAAAAATAAAACTCCATGGGAAAATGGTAATAAAACTGAAATATTGCTTTCATTAATTTTACTGATATTTCATGCTTCCCTGTATCCTCTTCTTTTGTTGGTTGACATCCCAAAGAGACTCTGTTTGGCTATATGAATAACTATGGATGATGGGATAGGATCCCACTTGATATAAGCAAGTGGAAGAAAATTACTTGTGTGCTCTAATCTTTTATCTTGCTCAACTGCCATATCCACCAAAGTTTACTCAGACTAGCCTTGCTGGATGACAAGACATAGAGAACAGAACCAAGTCAATTCAAAAGCCCCAGCTAAGACTCCAGACAAATGATAGTGCACAACTAAAATCTGGAAAACTACCCAGTCAAGCCGCAGTTGACAGCTCTTGCATTAGTGAGCCCAACTGAGCCCAGCTCAGATAAGAACTGAGCTAACAATTTAGACTGAAAAATATATATAAATATTCATTATTATATTTAATGTATTTATGTTTATTTGCTACATATGAGTATAATGGCAATAGATAACTAATGTAAAAATGTTTTTACAGTAGAGTACCTGAGATACAACCAAATACACCAAATACTGATGAAACAATGCTGAATTAATATATATGGCAATATAAAGAATAGAAATATAAAGAAGAGAATAGTTGAAACATAAACCACAACACTTAAAAAGAGCTTTGAGGACCATGCAATGAGAAAGAACACACACTGAGTCACTGTTTTTAAAACTCAAACCTAAAACTGAAGTGTCTACTCTTGGATATAATTTGTTCAAAATATAATGCATATAGATATATGTATTTGTGCTAGGATATATATAATAGTGTATCTGGTAATTTTGCCATATGCATTCATGCCATAAACATCGTTGCAGCAAACACTTTAAATGCAGAACTACTTGACCATAGGCAATTTTGCTGTAAAAGGTATAAGCAATAAAACAGGGAATTTAAAAGTACATAATAAAACATGAAAAATATAACAGAATTAATGTCTTTAGTGTAATAAGTGAAAAAAAAGTCTTCAAATCTTTTGTCCATAATATAGATTTCTTTTTCACTGTTGGTTCATCTTCTCATGCAGCATCACACTTTCTGTTTTTCACAACAATTTCTTTCTTTATTAAGAGAGAACAGTTTCCAGCTAAAGAATTAATAATTAATGCTTTGGAAGCCTGTTGTGAATTAGTAGCCACTTCTTTTACATTTCTCATAGTTTAATAGATGTTTAGTTTTGACTGTGCTCAGAAAACAATTGCAAACTGATTTGTTATTATTTTCTAGTATAGTAAGCTTTACACATTGATTTGCAATCCAGTTTTTCATGTAGTTGTTATTATCCAGAATTCTAAGACCACTATATCAAACCCATTCATCACTATATAAACCATAATGAGATCAAAGATTTATATAATATAAAAATGAAGAACTTTTCATTGGAGAAATAAAACCAAATTTACAACATCAAACACATTAAACTCTGCTGAACGTAAACCAAGCTGTCAGGCAGTTATTTTATCTTTTACAACAAAATTACCCTATGACCAATTAGTTGTGCTACAAAAATGTTTGTGACAAGATGCTTATGACAAAAATGTTGGAGGTAAAAATACATAGAACCATATAATAGACCTGAAATGAACTATAATGCTAATATGACAAATTAACAACACAAGCAAGTTTTTCTTAAAAAACAAAAACAGGAATCTAACCTTTATTTTAGGTGTTCCTCATTCCACTTAATGTTAAAAGTAAAAATATAAGATTTCTTTTTTAAAAAAAAGAAAAAGCTTAACAGATGATAAAACTTTAAACTTAAATTGATGATCTGATTTTATTTTTATTGTTTTTATTTTTTGTTATATTTATTGGGTGGCATCAAGTAATATTACATAGGCTCCAGATGTAAAATTCTACAATACATCATCTATGTGTTGCATTGTATGCTCACCACCCAAAGTCAGTTCTTTTTTTATCACCATATATTTAATATCCTCTCTTTCCTTTCCTACCACTCCCCACTTATTCTCTGGTAACCACTATAATATTGACTGTGTCCATGAGTTTGTTTCTTTGTTGTTTGTAGTACTATGCCCCACATAAGAAAAGTGCATGTAACCAACTTCCAAATGTTTTAAAACAATAATATAAACACAGAATTGTGAACATAACA
>PVKE010023876.1:0-24237 GCA_004027555.1 Craseonycteris thonglongyai | reverse complement strand
TCTCTCTGTCTCTCTCTGTCAAAAACATTAAAATAAATCTTTCAAAATATATTTTGTCTATCATTCTTAGTAACATTTATTCCTTTTATCATAAAACTTACCAATATGATGTTGTTTTTGACAACATTTTTTTCTCATTTTATTTATTTATTACTTTGTAATTGAGGATTCAAAAATACCACCATGCGAAAAGTTTCTCTGTATTCTAAGATTCAGGTATTAAAAAAAAAGTATTTTTTCAATAATCTCAATGAAACTCAGAAATCACTAGTATTAGCATATATATTAATTTGTAGGGTTGTCTTAACAAAATAGCACAAACTGAGTTATTTAAAACAATAGACATTTCTCACCTTCACAGTTTTGGAGGCCAGAAGTTCAAAACCACGGTGTCAGCTGGGTCATGTTCTCTCTGAAGCCACCAGGGAAGGCACTTTCCTAGTAGCTCCAGATACCCCTTAGCTTGTAGCAGCATAACTCCAATCTCTACCTCTGTCTTCACATAGCATTCTCCCTGTGTCATCACATACCATCTTCTTATAGGGACACTAGTCATATTGGATTAGGGGCCCACCCTACTCCACTATAGGCTGGTCTTAATTGATTACATTTATAGTGACCCTATTTTCAAGTAAATTCACATTCTGTAATACTGAGGGTAGGACTTCAACAAGACTTTTTTGTATGTGTTGTGTGGGGTGGGGGGGGAGTGTGTGCACAATTCAACCCATAATAGTATGTAAACTTCCATTTTACCACTGTACCTTTTTGAGGAAATTAAACTCTGTAAAAATATAAAAAACAGCACACACATTTTCTCCCAGAAGGATTTTTAACATTTTTAAAAATGTTTTGTTGGGCCATCTGCAGTCTTTGTTACTATTTTTGTTTTAAAACCATAAGCATAAAGATTTTCTTTTTAACTTTCTTTTTCAGGGGTGTCCAACCTTTTGGCTGCCCTGAGCCTCTTTGAAAGAAGACTTGTTTTGGGCCACACATAAAATACACTAATGATTGCTGATGAACTGGAAAAAATAAGTAACAAAAACATCTCATAGTGCTTTAAGTAAGTTTACAAATTTGTGTTGGGCCACATTCAAAACCGCCCTGGGCCACGTGCATCCCCCAGGCCGCAGGTTGTACAAGTTCTATATTCTCATATGCTGGAAACATATGCATGTGCACACACACACACACACACACACACACTCACACACACTTACAAAAATAAAGATGGTTACTCTGAAACCTTTGTATGATAATTCAGCTTTTAAACACATGCCACTGCTTGGAATTCTTTATCATAGTCAGGTCTTTAATTAACATATCTACATCTACACCATTTACTTTTGAGCCTTCTGATACTGTCTTGCCCTAACCTGAATTAAAATACTCAACTATTATGTCATATTCATGGTTGAATTGATGCATTCTTTTCTTTACTATTTAGAGTATCAGAATGTATATTCTGTTTGGGACCCTAGCTAGGAGAAAGAATACTACAGCAAGATAATAAAAGAAAACTGGGGAAGCTGGGATGGCTCAGTGGGTTAAGCGCTCACTTTGAAGCCCCGGGTACCGAGGATCGAATCCCGGCCCCGGCCCATGTGGAACCATGTGCTGAACTGGGAGCTCCCCCAGTTCAGTTCTCTCTCTGTCTCTGTATCTCTCTCTCTCTCTCTCCCTCTCTCTCTCTCTCTCTCTCTCTCTCTCTCTCTCTCTCTCTCTCTCTGTCAAAAATAAAATAAATAAATAAAAAATATATTTAAAAAAATAAAAAATAAATAAAGGAAAACTGATTTAATTTGGAATCCTGTTCTGGCTTGACGACTCTGACTATTGAATCTGCCTTGACCTTAATTTCCTCATCTTTAAAAATGAAAGGACTGTTGTCAGGATTAAAGGACATAACCTCAAAGAGTTTCTCTTTTACTGTTGGGAACACAGGAACTATCTAGAAAGGGTTTGTCAAATCCTATTGGGAATTTGCCGTAAGTGGGCCCTTGGTTTTCACAATCTCATGACTAGAATGTAAGAATCGGTGTCACCCTCACATGTGCACATAACTATTCTGTTTGTAGTTCTAGCCCTCCTATCTAGCCTTACTTCCTTCATCAACCCATGTAATATAGGAAAAGTGAATAGAAACTAGGAAGATGGCAGCCCCTATGGGCCACATTAGAGATATACTATCTCCCTGAGTGTTGCTCTATTTTTAGTTCTGGGTTAGGTCAGAAAAACTTGCACCATGAGTGAGAAATAACATTGATCAGACTGACTTCTTTCACTGGATGAAAGACAAAAAAATCAATTGATACAGGTTTCCTTGTATATTTGGCATTCATCAACAAAAGCACAGCCATTGCAACTTGAGTTTGACTGTTTAGTATGTTAAAGAATTTGGAGTGTAGGTAATTCTAGCTTACTTTATCCTACTGGGTTATTGCTTCACTGAGTGCTACTTAATTGAAGCAAGAATGCTATTTCAAATAAAAGGCATCAAAAGACATTTCATTTAAACCTTGTTAATTCTTTACAAGGCCCTGTAGATAAACAAAATAGAGCAACTATGTCCTTCTCTTTTTACTCTCTTCTATTAATTTCAGTCCTTTATTATTTTTTTTTTAAGATTTAATTGTTTGAGAGAAGGTGTGTGTGCGAGAGAGAGAGAGAGAGAGAGAGAGAGAGAGAGAGAGAGAGAGAGAGAGAGAGAGAGAGAAGGGGGAGTGCCCCGAGCAGTCTACATAGTTGTGCATCATTAGTTGTGACATGGTTTCGTTCCATACAGGTGGATGTGGGGCCGTGCAGGACAGGAACTGAACTAGAAAGCAAGAACCTTCGCCACTGAGCTATGCCAATGGTGGTTACCAGTGCATCACAGTTTAACATATGGGTTTGTATGGGGTGGGGTCAGGAATCAAACTCTGGTCCTAGTGATTGTGAGGCAAGGGTTCAACCACTGAGCTATCCTGATATCCCCTGGTTTTAGTTCTTAATGTTATCAGCAGCTTTTTTCTCCAAGGTTTTTATAGCTAGGAAAAACCGCTTGTTAACAAAAAGAGACTAAAACATTGAGAAGGATAGAAAAGAGAAAGCCAAGAGGCTAAGATCTCAAGTTAATCCAATGTCTGCTATGCATGTCTATATGATCTTAAGTAAGACAAGTTATCTCTGGGGCATTTTCCTTAGGTATAAAATAAGAACATTGCATTAGATCAACATAATTAGTATTTTAAGGGTTAGGGTCTCCTCGTTGTAAAACTTCATTATTTCTATAGATTTTATCCCACCATATCTAGACATATATAAATACAGTTTACACATAATGAAATACAGTATTTTCCGGCGTATAAGACGAACCCCTAATTTTACAGTTAAAACATAGGTTTAGGCCTATATTCGCTGTATAAGACTACAGCCTCAGAAGTGGGGGGTAGTCTTATACAGCGAATATAGGCCTAAACCTATGTTTTAACTGTAAAATTAGGGGTTCGTCTTATACGCCGGAAAATACGGGTAGTCACAAATGCCCTTGAACCACACATATGGACATACCTGGCCCCTATTCTTAAGGTCACTTCATGGCCCAAATGAATGGTTCACCTCCAGTCATTATGTCCTCTATTTCTGCTGCAGAGATAGTAGGAAGAAAAAGGGGACAATGAATAAAAAATGAGCAGGGATGCTGGGATAGCTCAGCAGTTGAGCTCTTGCCTTGCAATCAAGGGGTCCAAGGCTTGATTCTCAGCCTGGCCTATGCAACCCCATATGCTGAACTGTGGCTTAACTAGTAACTGCGGGGATGGCTCAGTGGTGTAGGCTCTGGCCTCCCATGTGGGAGGCCCCCAGTTCAGCTCCTACCCTGTGTGGCCCCACATCCACCTGTGTGGCATGAAACCACTTCACAACTAACATTGTACAATTATAGAGATTGCTCTGGGTCTTCTCCCCTTCTCTCTCTCTCTCTCTCTCTCTCTCTCTCTCTCTCTCTCTCTCTCTCTCTCTCTCTCTCTCTCTTCTCTCTTTTTCTCTCCTTCTCTCAAACAATAAAATAAATCTTACAGAAAAAAAAAAAAGTTCACCATCCAAAGTCAGTACTCCTCCCATAACGCAACACATAGACAAGATACTGTAGAATTGTACACCTGGAACCTATTAATTTTTACTAACCAATGTTACCTCAATAAATTTAACAATAAATTAAATTAAATTTGATTGGCAAATATATATTTATATATAATATATATATACAGTATATAATATATATTATATACATATATTGTATATATATGTAATACACACACACACATACTGTGCAAAGAACATGAAATAGCAGTGGGGAAAGAAGGTTTGTAGGAGCCACCATATGACATTTCACTTACATCTCATTGGTCAGAAACTTGGCTATGCTTGGAAAATGGATTTTGGGTTATCATGTTCCAAGTTAAAAATTGGAAGTTCTTTTACTTTGAAAAGATATGTGATATAGGTGACAACTAGCAGTCTTCACTCTAGGGATATAGAGATACATGGGCACATACTAAATAAATGGAGGATCAATATAGGGAAAATATGATGTTGTATAAGAAAGGAAATATTATCAGAATGTACCACATAACTCAGACATGAATTGTATATATAAGTACAGAGGTATGATGACATAATAACTAACTATTGACTTAAATAAAAATTGTGACAAAATAATATTAAAACATTGGAAGGAAGAGCTAAATTCTCATTATCTATTATAGAATGTATAGATATAGACATAGATATATAGATATACACACATAAGCATGCGTGCGCACGTGCACACACACACATATGTGTGTGTGTATGTATATATATATATATTTTATATATATATATATATCTTAAAATCTAGAAGAGTAAATAAAGTAAGCATTAATCAAATTTCCACAAAAGTAATTAAAACTATGGCATCTACATGATGAAAAAAATAACAGGCTACAAAGACATCTGGGAAACAAATAATCTCATTTGGAGCCTATGAAAGTTGTCCCAGAAGAAGTGATATTATAAGATGAGTAGGCATTTATGATACAAATAAAAATGTTATTTATTCAGAAGAACCAGCACAGCCAAAGGTCCTGAAGTAGTAGGGAACAGGGCAGAGCACACGTGAAGAATTAAACAAGGGCTAATGACTGAAGAAACCACAACAAGAACTGAGGCTGGGAAAGCAGGGATCTAACCATGCTGAGCCATATGAACAATATTATGGATTTAGGTATTTAGCTTTAAGACCACAGGAATTCACTGAGTGTTTAAAGTAAAGATGTGTCATGATCCAGTTTGTATTTTAAAATATACCTCTAGTTCAGATAAACTACAGAAAGCTTGTGGAAGGTGTTGGAGGAGTCAGGACATATACAATGGGACCGTTGCAATCTGAATTGTTGTGCAATTCAGATCAAAAATGATGGTAATTTCACCTTGGTCGTATGCAGTAAAAAAAGAAAAAAATCGATATGTGAATGAAACCAAGATATACAAGGGCTATCTGGAAAAAATCCACCCATAACTTCCTCTGCTTTTCATATTTTGTGGCTGGATACTTTCTGAACAGCCCTTAGATAGAAGCAAAAGTCAAGGAATCTCCTTTTTTTTTTTCCCAATATATAACTGTATAATTCAGTTACTAATTTAGAAGATTCCTTTTTCTTTCTAGAGTCTAGCAGTATATGCTGCCCATAAGTAAATAAAAGTTGAATGAATAAATACTTTAGTCTGTGTATACAAAACTGTCAATACCATTACATTTATAAAAGCCAATAGCTTTTATTCTAAGGCATCCAACATTTTTGGTGAAATTTTGACTTTGGTTAAAGTGTTGTAGTGACATATAAAAACAGTTTTCTTCTGTATTGAAAGGAAGAAATTGGTTATCGTATAGTAGCTAAAACATAATTATTTGAAAATGAAGAATTGTGTCCACAAAGCATGCTTTACCATAGCAACCTTAACATTGGGTTACAGTATGTCTTTCAGTTTTACAAAGGGTAATTTATCATAGGAGTAATGTGCTGAATATGTCACATTTTACTCTCTGCTTATTTAGTTAATCAAAATCTTAATTCTTGAAATAGAATTATTCTGTTTTGTCTATTTTCAAGCTTGCAAGTACAATATGTATATATTTTATATTTATTTTAAATTTTAAGTAATTGAAACTGACTAAATCTAGCTAGCACACACAGGTCCTAGAAGCAAAGTCATCTTCTGGTTTTCTTCCATGATTTTACAACTGTGTGATCAGCAAAGATCCAAATATTTCCTCTGCAATTGACATCTTTTTCTTAAAGCCATTAGAATTTGGAAATTTATAGACAGTATAAATTGAAGAAGAGGACTTAGATTAAAACCTGAGTAAATGTACCAAATTTATTTTCATAGGTGTTCCTATTTCCTCCATATGCTTATACAAGGGCTGTCTGGAAAAAATTCCGCCATTGTCAATGTAGTAAGAACAGTTATATGACTTGATACTTTCTAAACAGCCCTAGTATACCACCATAGTTTTAAATAGCTAAATTTTTACTTTAGAGTTATCATTTTGTTCCATTGTAAATAGAGAATGTTTTCCTTCTTTCTAATTCCATTGTAAATGCGAGAATGTTTTTCTTCTTTCTAAGGACCAAGAATGACAAAAGAGGGACTTTTTTACTTATTAAAAACATTTGGCCTTCTGTTTTTCTCAACATGCATTTTTATATACGGCTAGAAATTCAGGCAGATGTAGCCACAGGAGATGGCTACAAGGCCTGGAATGAATTATTTTTCTTCCCTGGGTAGATGTTCTAATAGTTTTGTGCAAGTTGCTCTGTAAGTGTGTGTTGGATTAGGCCTGTTCTTTTATATTGCAGCTGGGTGCTCTACCTGAGTCCAAATATATGTAAACTTTTCCAGAGCACTATCATAGTTCCCGCATCATATGCTTTGATGTATGAACACCTTAAGCATCTGTCTTAGTCCATTTCATCAGCTATAATAGGATACTATAGACTGTGTAGCTTATAAACAACAGATATTTATTTCTCACAGTCTGAAGGCTGGAAAGGTCAAGATAAAGGCAGTGGTAGATTCAGTGTCCAGTGACGGTCTGCTTCCTGGTTCATAGATTGCCATCTTCTCACTGTTCTCCTTGCATGGATAAGGGAGTGAGGAAGCTTTGTGGGGTCCCTTTCATAAGAACATGAATCTCATTCATGAAAGTTTTGCCCTCATGACCTAATCATCTCTCTATCACTAACTTCCAACACATTGGGTTTAGGTTTCAACATATGATTTTGCAGAGAAATACAAACATTCAATCTGTAGCTATATTGAAAAATTATGTTCTTAAGGACATTGCCATTTGGCTTTCTGGATAAACTCCAAATTGGTTAGGTATGAAGTCTTACTTTGTTTAATTAAGCAAATAAAGATATAACATCTGTTTATCTCTTCCAGAGAGTTAATATTAATATGAATGCTATAGCCTGACCAATAACTATTTTTAAATATACTTACTTGGAAAATAAACTGCCATATTTCTTCAATTCTAAAGAAATATATGGTATTTTTAAAATATTTTCACGTTTTTGGAAAAGTAAAAGAAAAAGAAGGAAGGAAGGGAGAGAGGGCAAGTTTACAATTCATACGTGCCTTTAATGTATTTTTTTTCTCTTCCTCCTTACTCTGAAACCTTATATTAATTTGATGGTTGTTTTATAGGCAATGACTTCTTTGTCCAGAGAAAATTTGGTGTGTGCCATTGTCCACATAAACCAATTAGCATCAACTACTTTCAGGGAGGACAATTGGCAAAACCAATGACACAGCTAACAGTTTTAAGAGATTTATATATAACATCCTTCCTTAATTTGGCTACTGTTTTGGCTTCACACATCTCATTCTATCATCCATTAGTACTTATTGAACGTCTACTGTGTGTCTGGCAGTATTTAACATGCCAGAAAGGTGGATATGATGCTTCAACTCCAAGATGTCACAATCCAGCAGGCAAGTAAAGATACATCAGACTTCCTGTAATGGCAGTAATTACAAAATGGTGTGAAGGTACAGAAAAGGAGGATTACTGAACTGGGTTCCACTTCAAAAAGAAGGAAAAACTCACACAAGCAGTAATTCTCAGATAGATTAATGGTATTCAAGGTAGAGGAAATAACATCATCCAAAGTACACAAGATAAAGGTATATGAAAATGTTAGATAATGGCAACATGTACTTTGGAGGAATAGAAGGAGGTGAAGATATAAAGTACATTGTATGAGTTACAAGATTTATATACACTTTCTGAGGATTCTGGGATAGCTCCGCTGTTGAGAGCTTGATTCACAGTCGCAAGGACTGGTGTTCAATTTCTGGTCCCAGCCATGTCCAGTGCAAACCCCACATGCTGAACTGCATGCAGTGCAAAGCACAACTGGTAACCACCATGATGACTCAGCAGCAAAGTTTCTTGCCTCCCATGTGGGAGGCCCACAGTTCAGTTCCCGCCCTTTTGCTGTTCCATATTCACCTGTGAACCAATGACGTACAACTGTGGAGGCTGTTCTGGGCCCTCCCCACTTCTCTCTTTCTCTCCCTCTGTCTCTCTCTCTCTCTCTCTCTCTCTCTCTCTCTCTTTCTCATCTTCTCTCAAACAATAAAATTTAAAAGTTTTATCTATAATTTCTGATTTTATACATATATGTGCATTATAACTACATATATGTGTAAATATATATAATGAAAATTTAGTTTAATATGTGAACCCCCTTAATAGTCATAATCACAAACAACCCCCTTTCATTAATTTCCTAATATTCATCCTCATAACAGAAAATAAGCAATCTTACTCTTATATATGCAACATATAACTTGTATAATTGCAGATTTGTATATTTTTATTTAAAAATACTAACCATCGAATGACAGAGAATTTATGTAGCTCTAATAGGGTATTTTTTTTCTGCTTCTAAAATATGAGCATCCTCCTGCAGCAGATTATCATTTACTTGAATTTATAACTGACATTGACAAATAACAAAAGTATATGATGTTTACCTGTATTCTCTTTTTTAAAATAGCAACATACTTTAAGATCTATATTGAAAAACTTGAAAACATTGCTTTCCTTCTATGGAACATTAATTGAAAGTAGAACGTCATCCGAAATAAATTGTTGGTGTCATTTCTGGTGGTACATTATCTGGAAAGAGTAACTGGAAGAATGATATGGTGATACACATTTTCAAATTAACAAGGACATTCTAGACTGCATCAAAACAAGGAAATGCTCATCGTTACTACATATAGATACCACATTTAAAAACTGCCCTTAAGGAACTTCATTCCTATTTTTTAAATCCCTGACTTGTTAAAAAATCGTGTGATCATGTTTCATGCAAATCCAAGGAAAGCAAGCTGCATCTCTATAAATAGTCATGACTTTGTCCTATTTTAAGTAGTTAAACCAAAGATTGTATGAGATTCGCTACATTTTTGCCTGTGGCTACTTTTCTACCATGCAGTCTCAGAGTTGACTGTTATGTAAAACAAAGCAATTTCACTGCAAACCTCCTTGGAGGACAGCTCTGATATATGAAGGAAGTGTTGATCTATTGCTGCTTCCCTGGGTGGAGACAGCAGCAGCCAACGAAAAGGGCTTGGCTGGAGAAGAATAGTTTGGTGACTAGCATAGGGTGTAAGTGTCAGTGGTGGGGTGACTGCTGTCTTAGATCAGCATCCAGCTGACAACCCACGGTCTTAGAACCAGTCAAATGTGACAAATCTCCCCTTGCAATTTGATGGGATGCCCTGTTTGGCTTCTTGTAGCCAGAAGAAAAGCAGATTTCAGATTAAGGCTATGGAACTCCATTCAGAGATAAAGCAGGATTTTCTATGCTAATTTGTATTATTTTCCATAGGAAATGAGACTAAAAGAGAAATCCTTTGTTAAATAGACTTTAGCTATCAGCCCGAATTAGGAGCCATCCTTTTCTTCTTGTCATCTTGTCTTGAATGCTAGTTTCATTCTGGTGTTTTGATTATATGATTTTTTTTTTTTTTATGTGTGATTGCTTCTGTGAGAGTTGCCATAAAGCTGTGGTTGGACTACGAAGTAGTCACTGCCAAGCTAGTGGTTCCGTGTGCGCTGTAATCTTGTTAAGTACCTGTACAATAGTGTAACAGCTGGTGCGGGCTGTGTTAGTGTGTTATGTGTGGGACTTGGGATCCAGACAGACGATGTGCCCAGTCAGCTTAGAACAGACCTAAGCACCCCTCAGACAGCTGGCCCCGTAACTATACACTAGCGGATCTTGGGAGAGAGACTCATGGCATAACATTAATTTTCTTCTCTAGCAGACGGCAAGGTAACCGAAGCCAGGTTGATGGTGCTGCCTTGGGATTTTTACCTAATGATCTTCTGGAAAGCAGGTGCATTGGCAGGGATTTTAAGCTTCTGAAACCCCAACTAATATTACAGAGTAAACCTTTGCTGCCATGAGGGTTTTATAAGAGTGGGGTGCATTAGTGTTAGATCATTACAAAGCATTCTGCTGACTACTGCAGATTTAATGGCACTTTTATGACTCGTGGCTAATGACTGTCAAGAAATAAGAGTTTATATCTATTCACATTGTCATTTTAAATCAAGCTAGTCAGCTGTCACATGCATCCAAAACAGGAGGAATCCTTCCTGGTAATATTTGGTGTTTCTTCTACATCCATTGTGTTATTAGATCAATACTCAGAACCTCAACTGTTTTGCATATGCTTGATGTAACGTTTTATGATGACAAGAGCAAAGCAAGTTGTCACTTCTAAGAGACAATTTCCATGTGTCTGCAAAAACTTAGTTTTTTTCTTCACCTATAAAATCCTTGAAGTTATTGCTATTTGTTGAATATCTGATTTTTTAAGTAATATTGTTATTTTTAAAATTTAATTTCAAGAAACTGTAACGTTACTTCCTACATCACTCAATGCAGGGACATCTGATGTGAATTCATTCCATTCTTCTCCCTTACCACACTTCTAAATTGTCCACGTCTTTACTTAACTTTGTCATTTGTTTGAAAAAACAGAACATAACAAAACAAAACTTTCTCCCATCAGTATTTATTGCCTTAACTATGCCTCTCGTTCTCCGAACTCTTAGCTCCTCTATGTTTGTGTTCAATCTCTCTTTAGCATCTCCACTCTCTTCTTTCTTATATTCATTACTATTTTTTAAATATATTTTTCAATTACAGTAGACATACAGTATTATATTAGTTTTAGGTGGACAAATGATTAGACATTTCTATACAGGTACCTTACAAAGTGATCACCTTGATAAATCTAATACCCATCTGACACCATACACAGTGGTGTAGCCACTATGGAAAACAAAATGGTAATTCCTCAAAAAATTAAAAATAGAAGTGCCATATGACCCAGCAATTCCACTTCTGGATATTTAACTGAAGAAATCCAAAACACTATTTTAAAAAGATATATGTACCCCTATGCTGATTGCAGTATTATTTACAATAGCCAAGATATGGAAACAACCTACTCATAAGTGTCCATCAGTAGATGAATGGATAAAGAAGATGTGGTACCTATATACAGTGGAATATTAAATTTATTACTATTTTAAAATAAACAAGCAAGATCCTGCTATATTCAACAACATCACATTAGATCTCTCTTTTTTCCATTGTAAACTTCTTAAAAGAATAGTCTTGGGGAAGCCAGGATGCTTCAGCAGGTTAAGCATTTGCTTTGCAGCCCTGGGGTCTGAGGATCAAGTCCCAACCCTGGCCCATGCGGACCCATATGCTGAACTAGGTGTGCTTCCCATGTGGGAAGCCCCCAGTTCAGTTCTCACTGGGGCGAGCTTCCCATGTGTGGGAGGCCCCCAGTTTTCCCCCCAGCTTGTGGGGGCATGCCTCACATGTGGGAGGCCCCTGGCCTGGTTCCCACCCTGTACAACCTCTTCTTGCCTGTATGGAAGGAAACCACGTCAAAAGCTGATGACATATAACTATGGAGACTGCTCTGGTTTCCCCCTCCTCTCTGTTTCTGTCTCTCTTTCTCTCTTTGTGTCAAAACCAATAAAATAAATCTAAAACAAAAGCAAAAAGACTAGTCTTCATCTGCCATCAACACTTCATCTCATACCCCATTTCCTATTCAACTCTGTGTAGGCTACTCTACCTTATTCTAAGCAGCTCTCTCAAAAATGACAGATGTGTGCCAATCAATAAGTCTACCATTCCTCCCTGGCCCAGAATTCTTAGCCACACTTAAATCTACTGACAAGCCCTTCATTTTTGAAACTGTATTCCTGTGCGTTCTTGACTCCCTTGGCTTCTGTATTTCTGATTTTTATACGTAGGGATATGAATAGGTTCAGTTCATGAGTCCTGACTTTTTAAAATATATTTTTTCTTTGAATTTCCAGCTTACTACTTCAATTCCAAATACATATGATGACCTTCACATTAATATCATTATTTTTGTCTTCTCTAATCAAAATTTCTACTCCATAAAGGATCTCATTATTGTGAGAAGTACCTCCATGTCATCACACCCAGCTTCAATCTGTTTACATGGCAGTTCTTCCTCCTGACTTTCTTATTTCATTTAATAACATAGCCTTTAACCCAAATACTTATAAACATGTTCATTGTTGATTTCTTCCTATACTGTGTCAGCAACTTGGTGAGACAGCTTATTCGTATCTTTTTATCATTTCTCTCTTTTATTCTCTATACACCTTCTTTCGATTTCCATTTTTCAAGATCACTCACATATTATTCTATTGAGAGCTTTATTTTCTTATTATTAATACTGTTATTAGATTCCTATTTGTATTTTCCAGTTCAGGACTCTTGAGAAATTGAAATAATGACATATTTTGGCCATCCCTCATACAAAAACCTTTAGTAGCTATTTACTGCCCACTGTAGAAAGAACAAATACAGATGATCAAGACTCTTCACCTACTTCAAGTTCATCTCTCCTGAGGGGATTCCATATTTTACCCTGCAAACTCAATTATTTTCCATACACTTAGTGTTCCCATTCTTTCTTATGTATTCATCTTTTCTTCACTATTTCTCTCACAAACAATTTTTCTTCAGCTCCTCCATCACTGTCTGTTAAATCTATTCTACCCTGTAATTTTCTGAGTAGTCAAAAATTACCAACAATGAAATACATATACATGTATCATATATTTATAAATAAATGCTATATAAAATAGAACTTTCAACAAGGTAATGTTGCACAGCAATCAGTATATTGTTTCTCTGCTGAGAATTCTGTTTTAACGACTTATTTATTTAATTATTTAAGGTTAGCCAAGTACCCTTGTGTATCAATAAATACTTGTTGAATGAATAAATGAATTTAACAGATTGTTTTTAATTCGAGTCACTTGATGTTATCTCGGTATTTCTTGGGCCTGACAGATTTATCAATTTTGCTTTTAGTTGTAGTTTTACGCTCACTGATTTCACTCCATTTTATATACTACACTTAGGGAAATAGTTAAATAGGTGTATCTTTAAAGCAAAAATAATAATAATAATAGTCAATAAAATATAACTTATTTTAATATTACTAATTAATATTAAAGAGAGTATTGTGTATCTGCCATTACATGACAGGAAGTATAAAATATATTCTCAGTCAAATGAACTGTGTGTCACAGGTTCCTAGCAGATTGTCTGGCATTGTTTCAGTGAAGTTTTTTTGTCTACGGTTATATTATATATTTCTAATAATAAAATTCACTAGACATTATTTCTAGTGTCCAAAATTATATAAATATATACACACATAAGTATATATGTACACATAAAATATACATATACTCAATGTATGTGTGTGTGCGTGCAAACAATGGAAATTTATTTTGTCAATACGACATGTATCTAAGGCATTTACAAAATGATTCATCTAGTTCCTATGCTCTGGTATCTTTCTTGTAAACTTGTTCTGATTTTTCTATATTATTACCTTGCAATTTTCTTTGTTCAACATCTCCTCTTGGTTACAAATTGGCAACATATGCTCAATTCTGTTTTTGTTGTTGTTTTGTACTTCTCTTTATTAATTTACATTAAAAATTTTATTAAGATTCATTTCACTGGGACAATTTTTCCCAAAATTTACTGGATCTATATAATCTAATATTTCTGACCTTTTGCATATAATATTGTAGCAGATATACTGCCATGAAAATTTTACCCAACTTCTAATATTAGATTTATACTCCTGAGTCTTTCCCAAAATCAGAAGTTTCGCTTTACCTTGCCATTGGACTCCCACCCTCCACCCCAGCAGTTAAAAAGTTGATATTTAAGTCTTTGGGTGTTAAAATTTAAACAAGTTAGTAACTGTCACCTGTACAAGTCATTTCCAAAGCCATACAACTCTTGGGAGCCAGGGTAGGAAAAGATGATCTAATATGAGGAACAGTTATTTCATGTAAGCTTATCAATAATGCCATGAGGCAAAAGCTATTAGCTTTGTTTCACAAATGGAAAACTGACAAAGCTAAGCCTGATTTTAAAATTCACCTGTAGAGTTGGGGTTTAAACTTATGACTTTTTGATTTTGCAGCCCATGATGTTCCATTATGCTTTCTGTGTTAAAAAGTTCCTTGTGCTGTGGAAATTCCTATTCTCTAAACCACACTAAAACCATTCCATTCCATGTCTGGTTTCCTTCAGGCCCCCTTGCCTTTATTTGAAAATAATTTATCCCTTGATTAGGGATCAGCATAACCTACTTATGCTAGGTTTGTTTGCTGCAGAGTAGCTGTCTTAACCCAATTAAGATGCAAAGTCCCTCAGAGCATCAGTCTTTCTGAAATGGGCAAGATTTCTCTCTGAAGGATCATTAGCCCCATATGATCACACCATGCATATACTTAGTCTGCTTCTATAAACCTGTCTTTATGTTGGATTTATTCTTTATTCTTTCCAAAAACATATTGCTCATCATTATGGTTAGCCATAATGATAAGCAATATGTCTGATGAAAATCTGGATGGCTTATAGGGAAATCTGACAACTTTTATACTATTTCTGAATATTCATTCAATCATGCTAGGTCATGTTGCTAGCTTTCTTTGCACAGAATTGCTGAAGAGGTCCCTAGAAGCCATCACAACCTGTTATCAAGTTATAATGAGCTGAACTTTTCATGCTAACTTATTTGTTTAAATACAGTACATACATTCAAAAGTGTTGTCTTTGTCATGCTAAGCTATGCTGGAGTAAAAAACAGTTTTCAAATCCTTAGGGTTTAATGAAATAAAAGTACATTTCTGCTTCATACAGAGTTGGATACAGGGTCTGGAAGCTCATCTGAATGACTTTCTCCAAGTAGTGAGGCTGAGCTCTATTAACAGACTATTTTCAGTATGTGACTCCACTGCGTCAGTGTCTTTTGTTTACAGCCATGTGTTTGGTCCTTCCCCACTGGTTTTAATCACTAGACATCTGGGTCTACTTTAGCCTAACTAAGAAATAGACTTATACATAACTGGATTAAAAAGACCAACAATTTTAAGGGTTCCAATCTGAAACTGGAATTCCAAGATCGCCCCTCCATTACCACTCCACTGTTACCATAGACTTTATGACCTCAGTTACCCTAAGTGCCTTATCACCACTACATAGTGCTCCTTGTGAAACAGATTTCAAATGGCAAGCAGCCAAGCTCCAGAGAGGTTGAACTTGGTATCTAGAGATACGGAAAATCAAAGAAGAACGATATATTTTAGAAGAGTACGTGGATTTATATTTTTACTTGATCAATTATGGTACAAAACGGAAAATACTCTCATTACATAGAATCCAATAAGCAGCCACTTAATTCTCCTTACCTGGCACCAATACCTGGAACTTGGGCCACTTACTGTCCCACTAGACTAGAGGATGGTAGGTTTTTCATGCTTCATCATATATCTGATTTCAGACACTAAAACCCAGCCTTGTCATGGGTCTGGTAAGATTTGCTCATTATTACAGCCCATGGGTAGGACATGTATGGTTAATTGCAAAGTTAAACAGTGACTTTGATCCAAGATCAGTCCTACTCTTCATTCATGGGCCACAGGACTAAAGATATGTGCTCTATGAAGTAGATCCTATTGCCTTACTTTCTTACTGAACAAGGTAGAGTCCTAGAAGAAAGTCCATCTGAAATTATATCTCAGTTTTGCCACTTACCAGCTGTATGACTTTGTTCAAATTAAATAGTATTCTGTGTCTTAGTTTTTTATGTAAAAAATAATTATATATATCTCATAAAATTTTGTGATACTTATAGTGCTTTTGATAGAGCAAATGCTTTGCAAATGTTAGTTACCTCTTTAAATTAGTAACAAAGACCCAGTGATTTTTATAATTGTGTAAGTAACCATATCAGAAATTATAGGGATGGGAGGCTTCAAGAGAGTGTTAGGTTCCACACCTTACATCTAGATTTGGAAGAGGAAAAGGGATGCACATATCTGAATTTTCTGAGGATTGTTTGAGAAATGGATAACCCAAGGCCTCATACCAGATTTGCTGACTCAGAAGCCCTGGGGGAAAAGCTTGTGCATATGTAACTTGAAGCTTCACAAATGAATCAGATGCACACCCTAATGAAGTACCACGTTCTAGAGGCCTGCACAGAGCCTGGTGCAGGAGTACCAGGAGTACTTAGGAAGCATTGGTAGAATTCAGAGAATCCATGTCTTGGAGCAATTTCTACCTCTCCTAACCATATAGCACTTTTCTGCTCACTCCTGCCTTCCAGTCACTGTGACATCAACCATTGTTTCTCTTAGAGGAATCCAACCTCTCCCAGAGGAAAATTCATGTTTCAGAGAATCTGTCCAGCCATTTGCAAAAATGCAGACAAGACAATAATATAACTACCTTCTTATTTGGATATGTTTACAATAATTGAATTTCATTGAGATGTTATTGTAAGCTGTAATATCGCTAGCTAATATTCATTGAGCACATACATGGAACAGATCCAGGTTAAGTGCCTGTTCACAAAATCCCTGTGTGGTAGGTAATATGAATACCCCTATATCACAGTGAGAAAAGTGAGGCATCTAAAGGGTGTGTAATTTGTTCAAGTCCCTACAGGTTTTTTAGAGTGTGGTTCAAAGACATTTCTAGATGACTTCAAAGTCTAAAATGAACATCCATTCTGTGTATGCTCATTCTGATAATAATGGTGTCCTAAGCCAAAATTTGTATCCAATCAGGCATTCTATGTTATCAGTTTCACAAAAATTGATGTTGTGTTAACATGTTAATTAGTAATGCCAATGTTTTAAGCATCATATCAGAGCCATTCTCATGACAAGACACTAGTGGTATTGAAATGGGTTTGGTCTGAAGATGCCAGGGCCACAATATATAAATAATTTTTGAAGATTCTAAAAGTGGAGAAAACTTCAGACCTTGAACACCCTATTAAAATAGCTCACCTTTTTTGCTTGCTATCTCCTTACCTGCCTTATTTTTCTTCATTTATATTTACTTGATTCTGTACATGCACATATATAAACAGATGGGGAATAAAAGAGATATTCCAGACTCTAGCATATCCAAGAAAGTTGTTCTAGTTACTCTCCATCATATCACCCTGTGTTAATTCCCTACGTAACCCCTATTATTGCCTGGATAGTTTATGTAATGTTTATCTCTTTGTTTATGTAATGCTTCTTCTCACTACAAAGTTTGCTTCTTGAGATCTGGAAACTTTGTATAGCTTAACTATCATTATAGTGACCAAATAGATGAACAGAGTCCAAGAATGAAAAGGGAATAATCATGTATCACTGTGCCAGATAGAAAAGTAGAGCCTAGAATCTGTCAAGGTCAAAAAGGAGAGAAATATACCTAATATACATAAAGAGCGGAGTTAGTGGAGATACTATATTATCTCTGTACCTAGAGCAGGAATATCCTGTTATAAATTCTCTTTTGTGCAAGCATATATGTATGCATGCATGTAAAGACAGAGAGAAAGACAGAGAGAGATGGGAGAGGTAGCTTAAGGACCAGAGAACTGGAGGTAAAAGGGCTATTAGAATTAGAATTGTGTGTTTATAGGCAGAGAGACACAAGAACCCGGCAGTTGGCTCCTTATACTGTTATAAACTCCAAATGCTCATGAGTGAATGAAAGGCCCAGCTGAGAAAAGACAGTAGCCTGAATCTAGAATAGTGGTGTGAAAAGGAAGAAAGTAGATATTAAATAGTTAAAATTAGCAGTTGCTTGGTCATTAGATATAGGGAAAGGAAAGAGCCAAGGCTGATGCTCAGGCCTCAGACCTGCGCGCCTAGGTCTAGCCAGGCCATGCTTTGATGTGGAACACATGAAGAGCAACAGTTTAGGCGGAAGAGGATTGTAATTTAGTTTCGACAAGTTGAATTTAATGTACTATGGATTGTGCTACAACCCATATGTTGATGTATAGTAGTCAGTGAATAAGTGGGTCTGAAACTTAAGAGAGAAATTAAGTCTGGAGATTTAAATTTGTGAGTCATCAGCAAATTTATACTTTCAATTTTCTCAAAACCTTCAAATTTACTTGTCTGGAGTAATGGTTGGTGGTTATTCCTTAATATAGGGATATGACTGCCCTACTATCAATGTATATACTTCCTACTATAATACATATTAAGAAGAAAAATATTCTACAGTTATTGGTACATATTCAGTGTAGCAATACCCCATCACCAGTAGAGTGGACTAAGGTTATGAAATTGCTTAGATTTATTCAATCTATTTTATTCAGCCATGCTTGAGGACATAACTTGGAACCTGGGAGTTAACTATAGACTACATTCTGGTCCTTGGAGAGATTTTTACATCTCAGTGTGGTACAAGCATAGTCAGAATGATTCTTCTAACCATCTAGGAATTTTTTGTAACAACAACTATCTCTAAGTGACAGGCAGTGTAAAATACTGGATAAGCAGTGGATCCAGACTACTTGGTTTTGAGTCCTGGCTCCTATATTTCCCACTAATGTGACCCATTTACTACCCATGTCAAAAGGAGATATTAATAGTACCTGCCTCTAAAGGTTAATATGTGGATTAAATGAAATTAATAACTTACAGTACTAGAATAATTGCTGGTATTCAAAAAAAATGTTAAGTGTTAGCTCTTAGTTTCAAAAATGTTTAGGAGTTATCACCATGCTCTACTCATAGTAATATTCGGTAAATACTGCTTGAATAAAAGTATTTACTGGACCACTGCTGTAAAACTAAAAATGGTGATGGTAGGATTTTAGGGAATCCCTACATACTACCTAGGATGTTACTAAACAGTGTGACATTACCAGAACATGACAGTTTTGAAAGTACATGGCCAGTTGGCTTATTAATGATTAAATCAAGAAAGCCAATATCCTGGGCTACATTTTTAGTCACTAAAATTCCTCAAAGAAATATCGTTGGACCACCTATTTTGTAATTGCGTGAATCTCACTTCATGCTGTCATTGGTTTCTCGTACACTTATGTCCACATTAGTTACACATCCTGCATCAAAAGAAATAAATAGAATACCGGGGTGATTACTCTGCGTGTATTACATTACATTCTTCATACAAAAGAAATGTGTGTGTGTGTGTGTTGCCTTTACATAATGACTACTTTCTATCCACTCCTTCTGTTGTACGAAAGACCAGGAAACAGCCCCTTAGAAATTGTTGAATGACCAACATAAGTGTGTAATAGCAGATAAGATAGGACAATGACTGTAAAGTTTCAATAAAGTGACTTTAAATAATATAGTATATGTTTATTATGACAGAAGATTAGAAATAAACAGATCACCTGGAAATCTAAAATAGATATCATTAGTAGTAGTAGTAGTAGTAGTAACTATTTGTATGATTACTTAGTGGCCAGTATATATCAGGTGCATACTATGTGCCAGGTATTCTTGAAACATGTTATCATCACAACTATAGTCCTTCAAATCAGTATTTGGTAGATGCAATTATTATCCTTGTTTTAGAGATGAGAAACCAAGAAACAGAGAATCTTAAAAAAAACAACAACAACTTGCTCAATGTCACAAAGGTAGAAATTAGGGAAACTGAGACTTAATGCAAGGCATACTGAATTTAGAACCCCTGTTGAATCAACACAGTGATCTAGACAAAATATTTTACATTTGATGAATTGTTTCTCATGTATTTTACCTAATTTCATCATTACAGTCAGCCTTCAAGGTACATTTTTTTGGAGTGTGTAAGTTGCATGAAGTTGCAAAGGTAATAGTGACAAGGCTCAGATGAGAGCCCTAGTCCCCTTCCTGTAGTCCCATTACCTTTTTTCCTTTGGAATTTAGTCCAATAATTTGATAATTCTTAGGGGTTCACATGTTGGTAAAGCACTTTTCATCTGCAAGCAGTGATTATACATGCAAAATGCAGATGGTTACCAAGTGAATACAATGTGAAAAGGATACTTGGTTACACATTTATCTGATCTATAAGCAAGCAAATGGATGACACATGAGTACAATCATCCGAAGCACTTTTGTAAGTTCATGATATTAGTTGTTATTTCAGTGTTGTGAAAAAAAAAACTGGAATTAGGGATGCTGGGATGGCTCAGTGGGTTGAGCACTCGTCTTACAGCCATGGAGGCCGAGGATCAAATCCTGGCCCCGGCCCATGCGAACCCGTGTGCTGAACAGGAGTGTGCCCCCAGTTCGGTTCTCAGCAGGTTGTGCCTCCCATGCAGGAGGCCCCCAGCCGTTTCTGGACCTGTGCAACCCCACGCCCACCTGTGGAATGAAACTATGTGGAAAACTAGTGATGTGCAACTATGGAGACTGCTCTGGGCCCTCCCTCTTCTCTCTCTCTATCTTGCTGTCCTCCCTGTCTCTCTCTCTCTCTCTGTCAAAAACAATAAAAAATAAATCTTAAAAAAAAACAAAAAACTGGATTAAATTCTAAAGGCAAAGGCTCCAGGTCTCCTGTCTGGCACTTGGACTTTCAAACCATCGAATGGTTTCTTCATTAATAAATAAGGAACAATATCTGTTGTGTTTTCCTCAGAGACATTGTGAAAATCAAATGAGATGGAACATAATTCCAAACACTTGGCATTCATATACACTTGGTTATATAAGTGCCCAATATATTAATATATTAGTGGAAGAAATAAGTGAATATGTGACTGATATGTGGAACAGCATATAACTTTGAATGTGTATATAGTACATCCATATAAATACATAAATAAATGAGAAAATGAATGTGATCAGACCTTATTCCTTTGTGTACTAGTCACAGAAGTTTTTATTTCATAAACTCTCAAATATATGTTTATATAATTGAAGCAAATTAAATATACCTTATGTTTATGGTACTTCAGTCCTTTGACTTAGTATTTTTGAAGCAGCCTTTAAGGGGGAAACAATTGTCACCTGACAATTAGTTATATGTACACATACACAGATTTATGTCACTTTGCCTGAATCAGGTCTGTTCTCCTCTCTCAGTAACATTCATTCAATCAATATGCCTTTGCTGAACACCTACAATGTGAAAGATACCATGCTAAGAGTTTTAGGAAGTCAAATGTCAATTCACCAACTCAACCTACTGTGCCAGAGACTTATAGTACGTTACTGCTGCCCTCACATGTCATAGTTCCATAAGGGGGGAGAGCATATATTAATATATAAAACTGTTGGAGGAAGCCGGGATGGCTCATTGAGTTAAGGGCTTGCTTTGCAGCCCCAGGATCCAAGGATCAAATTCTGGCCCGGCCCATGCAGACCCATATGCTGAACTGGGGTGTGGCCTCCAGTTCAGTTCTCACCAGGGCAAGCTTCCCATATGGGAGGCCCCCGCCCAATTTCTGCCCTGTATGTCCCCTGGCCCACTTGTGTGAAATGAAACTTATGTTGAAAACAATGACATATAACTATGGAGACTGCTCTGGGCCTTCCCCCTTCTCTCTGTCTCTCTCTGGCTCTGTCTGTCTGTCTCTCTCTCTGTGTCAAAAACAATAAAATTAAAATCTTAAAAAATATATTGTACATGAGAAGCAATGGGTTTTTTGAGATGGGTATGCATAAAATGCACTGCAAATTCAGAAGGTGAAAAGATCACTACTTGAGCTTCATGATCCCAGGGAGGAGAGAGCATTGGAACTGGACCACACAGTGTCAATAGATTGATTTGTGAGACTTTCTGGAGGAAAACAAGATGAGGTAACATCTGGGGCTAAGGTAGGAGAATGGGGACCTGTATGCAGCTGTTCAGTTTTGGGGGAGCCCGAAAAGAAGAAAGTGTGCTCTCAAGTGACCATTTTACCCAGAACTGGGAATGTTCTTAAGATATGGATCTTTGAGTGCTAAAGCTCAGAAAGCCCCAGGCAAACTTGATGAGTTGTTTGTTCCAAGTGGGCACTCAGTGCAGTGCCTAATGATGAGTTATCTAGGCTGTTAGCTAATTGAAGGTATTTAGCTGTGACATATAAAAACATTGCAGGGCATACAGGGATCGCTCAGTGGTTGAGTGCTTGCCTCACAATCACAGGGTCTGGAATTCAATTCCCAGATCCAATCCCTATAAACCCGCATGCTGAACTGCAGTGCATCTGGTAACCGCAGGGATAGTTCAGCAGCAAAGGTTCTCGCCTCCCCTGAGGAAGACCCTCAGATCAGTTCCTGCCCTGTACAGCCCTCATCCCACCTGAGTAGAACAAAGCCGTATCACAACTAATGATGTACAACTATGGAGACTGCTCTGACCCTCCGCCCCCTCTCTTATCTTCTCTCAAACAATAATGTAAATCTTAAAAAAACAAAACAAATGAACAAAAAAAACATTTAAATACTTTAATAAGTAAAGTTTACATTTTTAACCACAAATCACTTTCTTACAGTAAGGCTAGATTTATCTCTTTAAAGTCTCTCTCTCTTTCTCTCTCTCTCTCTCTCTCTCTCTCCGTGTGTGTGTATGTGTGTGTGTGTCTCTCTCTCATTTCAGCACTTTCAATTGCTCTCCTCCATTTCCTCAGTCATCAGGATCAGGTAAAGACATATTGATGAAGCTCTAGCTTCCTGAGCAAGAGACTTAGCTCAGCAACTATCAAATTCAACCACAGAATTTGTAATTGGAGAACTGAGTTCAGAATTCTTTACTCAGTTTAACCTTGAGCAAGTCACTATCTCTCTGAGCCTCTGGCTTTTTATCTTAAGATTGAATATAAGATACTGAACTTTAGAAAATGTTAGGCAGCTAACTATCTCCTCAAAAGTGCCCAAGGACCCTCTGAAATGAATGCAGGATTGGGACAAGGACAGAAATCTGCAGACTAGGTATCAAGGTGGGTGGTAGGCCTAGTTGGAAGGCCCACCTAGGACCACAGCAAGGACACAAAGAGGATAATAGAGTGGAGTTACCAACTGAGCTGCCACACCAGCAGAAGAAAAAGAACAGGGTCATTGCAAAGGCGATGGAGAAGATCATCTACAATTTATGGCAGCTGTCACAGACTCAGGGGCCCAGAGACTCAAAAGTCTTATTTGGATTCTCCATCCCTCTCTTAGTAGGGACTGCAACTATGTACTCCCTTGGCTGCCAGAGATGAGACAGCCCCAGCGGCTTTGTACATTAGTTTTCAAAACACCTTCTTAGAAATGTAGCAAAAATATAGAAAGTACATAAAACAAAGGTCAGTAAAATGAACGATACCATGACTACCTAGTAAAACTGCTACCCGGATCAGGGGTTAGAATTTTGTTAGCCACACTGAAACTTTCTGGTGCCCCGTCCTGATCACGGACAACCTCTCTCTCTCTAAAGAACAATCATTATTTTGACTTTTCAGTGATCATTTTTCTCATTTTTACTGTATTTTCCGGCGTATAAGACGACCGGGCGTATAAGACGACCCCCTAATTTTACAGTTAAAACATAGGTTTAGGCCTATATTCACTGTATAAGACTATTGGGGGGGTAGTCTTATACAGTGAATATAGGCCTAAACCTATGTTTTAACTGTAAAATTAGGGGGTCGTCTTATACGCCCGGTCGTCTTATACGCCAGAAAATACGGTATTTATAATTTTATCACCTAAACTGTGTATACCTAAAAAATAGAGTTTAGTTATTCCTATTTTTAAATGTTACTGAAGTCTCTTTTGATCTATAGCCTTTCCCTTCCTCATAC
>PVKE010023875.1:0-24265 GCA_004027555.1 Craseonycteris thonglongyai | reverse complement strand
TAATTGTTTCAAGTTCTGTACTGTTGATTGGTCTATTTAGGTTATCCAAATCTTCTGGGTTCAGTTTAGGTAAACTATATGTTTCTAGAAATGTGTCCATTGCCTCTAGGTGTCAAATTTGTTGGCATAGAGTCTTTCATAATAATCTCTTATGATTGTTTGTATTGCTGCAGTATCAGTTGTGATCTCTCCCCCATCATTCCATATTTTGGAAATATGACATTTTTTCTTTGCCTATTTTTGTGAGGCTAGCCAGTGGTTTGTCAATTTTATTGATTTTTTTTTTTAAAGAACCAGATCATTTTGCGTTAATTTTACCTATTGTTTTTCTGTTCTGAATTTCATTAAGTTCTGCTTTAATTTTTATTCATTCTATTCTTCTGCTGGCTTTGGGGCACATCTGTTCTTTTTCTAGCTCTATAAGATGAGAAGTGGAGGCATTTACATGTATTTTTCCTTGTTTCTTGAGATAGGCCTGTATTGATATAAATTACCCTCTTAATACTGCTTTCGCTGTGTCCCAGAAATTTTGGTACATCGTGATTTCATTGTCATTCAATTCTACAATTTTTTTATCTCTTGTTTTATTTCCTTTTTGATCCAGTCAGTTTTGAATAGCATGTTGTTCAATCTCCACGTATATGTGGTTCTCTCTGCACTTGATCTTTTGCAATTGATCTCTAGTTTCAACGTTTTGTGGTCTGATTTAGATGCCCTTAAATTTGGTGAAGTTGGATTTAAGTCCCAGCATATGGTTTATTCCTTGAAATTGTTCCATGTTCACTAGAGTAAAATGTATAGCCCTGTGTTGTAGGATTGATTGAGCTGTAAATGTCTATTATGTCCATTTCTGGTAATGTATCATTTAGAGCTGCTTCTTATATATTTTCTGCTTGGACGTTTTCTCCAATGTTGTCACAGGGGTGTTTAGATCCCATACTATAATTGTATTTTTGTCAAATTCTCCTTTTAGATCTGTTAGTAGTTGTTTTATAAATGTTGTTGATTCCTGATTGGGGGAATATCTATTGATGAGTGTCATGTTTTCTTGGTGTATTGTCCCTTTTATCAAAATGAAATGTCCGTCTTTATGTCTTATTATTTTTTCATCCTGATGTCTATTTCATCAGAAATCAGTATAGCCACTCCTGCTTTTCTCTGATTGCCATTTTCCTGGAGTATTGTTTTCTATCCTATTACTCTGAGTGTGTGTTTGTGTCTGTGGCTGAGGTGTGTCTCCTGTAGGCAGCATATGGTTGGATTTTGTTTTTTAATGTAGTCTGCTACCCTGTGTCTCTTTATTGGTTGATACATTCCATTTACATTCAGTGTGAAGATTCATATATGAGTATATTCTGCATTGATTTCTTCGTTCTGTTAATTTTTTTGTTGTTACAACTTTTCTCCATTTATTTTGATTTCTTGATTCAGGACAAATATCCTCTTTCAGTATTTCTTTGAGTATTTATTTTGAGCAAGATTATTCCCACAGCTTCTGTATATCAATAAAGGCCTTAATTCCTCTTTTATATGTAAAGGTTCCTTTTGCTGGATAGTTAGTTCTTGCCTGAAAATTTCTCTCTTTCAATATTTGGAAGATTGGGCTCCACTCCCTTCTGGCTTGCAGAGATTCTGCTGGGAAGTCTGGTGACAGCCTGATAGGTTTACTTTTGAATGTTATATTTTGTTTTGCCTTGCAGCCTTGAGGATTCTTTCTTTGTCTTTGGTTTTTGTCTTCAGACCAATGTGCTTTGGCGAAAATCTCCTAGGGTGTAGGTAGCTAGAGCTCCTGTTTTTCTCTTGAATTTGGGTGTCTAATCTTTCCATAGGTCAGGAAAATTCTCATCCACTATTTGTTTTAGTAGGCTCTGAGACGATTTCATCTTGCTTCCTTCTGATACCCCTATTATTCTACTATTGTTTTATCTGTTAAAGTCAGAGAGTTCTTGTAGGGCTCTTTCATATCTCTTGATTCTCATTTCCATTTCTTTTTTCCTCTTGAAATTTCCATGTTTGTATCTTCAATCTCACTAATTCTTTCTTCCAGCTGGTCAGCCCTGTTTCCTATGCTGGTGAATTCTTTTTTCAGTTCTCCCATGGTGTCTTTCAGTTCTAGGAGTTCCTTATGGTACAGCTCTAACTTCTCAATTTTAGTGATAAAGAACTCATTTTGCTCAGAAAATTTCTGGTTGAGGTAATTTAACTGTATCTGGGTACTTTGCCAGCATTAACTTAGCTCTCAGAGTGTTTTGGGTATTGCAGCCCTGAATTCTGTTTCACTTAGATTTGATTCCAAGTGTTCAAGCTCCTTTCCTAAAGAATGCCCATGATCTTCTGGAGGGACTTTGGATACTGAGGTGTGCATTCTGTTTGATGTGGTTCTTTTTGCTTTATGCATGAGTATGTTTTCCCTCTGGGGGGTTGCCTTTCAGATGGGTTTCTCTTTATTTTTTATTTTTTGTGCGCTCAGTTGTGGGAGGAGGATATTTTGAGAGAGGATGTGGGGAAGCAGTCAGTTTTTTTGCCCTGGGGTTGCTCTTCAGGTTGCTGTCTTAGCTGTTAGAAGCACGGTAGTGAACGTGTGGGTGGTGGGGTGAGGACGTGTGAGTAGGAGTTAGGTCAGGCCTGAAACACAATAACAGATTCCTCTTTCAGGAGGGTTGCTAGTGGTCAGCCATGCATATGGGGGTGCATCTGCGGCCTAGTGATTGGCAAGCTGACAACCTTTTCAGGTGTGCAGGTGGGGGTGCAACAGCAGCCCAGTAAGTAGCATGCAGAAAGCCCCGTTGGCTATGCAAGAATGGGCCCAGTGGCGGCCCAGTCACTTGTGTGTAAAAAGCCCCATCAGCTGTGCAGGTGATGGTGCTGAAGTGGCCCAGTCAGTGCTGCACTGAAAGCTCGGTCAGATGCTCAGGTGTGGGCACAGCTGTGACCCAGTCTGTGGTGTGCCAAAAGCTCAGTCAGCTGCTCGGGTGCGGGTGCAACTGTGTCCCGGTCAGTGACATGCCAGCTGTGTGGGCGCAGCACAGCTGTGGCCTAGTCTGTGGTGTGCTGAAAGCCTGGTGGGGGCACGGACTGCAGCTTGGCTAGCAGCTGCACTAAGGCCGCGGTTCTGAAGGGTCTCAAAGACCTCCTCATTCACTCTAAGCATTTATAATGCAGCCAAGCGTACTGCCTCTATGGCCACTCGAGCTGCTGCCATCACTCAACGAGTCCTGCCTTCAAAAGGTGCTTCCTTACAGTCACTCTCCTCTGTAAATCAGGGATACCGAGCTGCTGTGAGATGGTGCCCTGCTCTCTTCCCACCTGCCCGGGAATGGCAGCTGCCTTGCTCCATAGTCCCTGTTCCACCTCAGGCTTCGTGATCTCATTAGGGCACTGCATGCCGCCCCTTGAGTTCTTACATTAAATTGTCCACCGTCTTGTGGGGCTTCCACTCTCCTTAGCTCTCAACTTACGGCCTGCCCTCGATTTAGCTCCACTTTTATCGTAGTCCCCCAGTCTCACTTTGTTTTTGTCAGCCCTTAGCTGTTCTCCATGTCCCTGTCCCCAAACTGCTCCATCCCCTTTTCTCTCACGGTCTCCCCTTTTTTCTCTAAACCTTTGGTATTGTTCTGCGTTGTGTGGTTCTCTCATTTGATGGTGCTTCTCTGGGTCTCCCCTTTGGATTCCCCTTTATTCATAAGTCCTATTCCAGGTAGGTATTAGGGCCCTCTTCTCATGCCACCATCTTTTTCTCTCTCTCATGTTCATCACAGCATTGTTCACAGTGGACAGTACATGGAAACAACCAAAATGCCCTTTGATTGATAATGGGATAAAGAAGTTGTGATATATTTACACAATGGAAAATTATTCCGCAATAAGAAACGATGAAATACAGTCATTTGTGACAACATGGATGGACCTACAGACCATCTTACTAAGCAAAAAAAGTCAGACTGAAAGAATCAGGAAACATATGACCTCACTTATAGGTGGATTATAAAATGGTAAATAACAGACACAGACTAATGGACACACTCAATAGCTGGATGATTGACTGAGGGAACAGGAGAAGTGGGGAGGGATAGAGGGATCTGAGGTGGGAGTGGGCACCAGCATTATGGACACACTCAATAGTTTGCTGGTTACCTGGGGAGGGGGAGGATTGGGAGGGAGAGTTAGGGGTGTGGGAGTGGACACTGGATACATGGTGATGGAAGGGGAGCTGATTCTGGGTGGTGAGCACATAATGCGATGCATTGGTGATGTAACATGGACTTGTGCTTCCAGAAACTAATCGTTACCAATCAATGTCACCCCAATCAATTTAACAATAACAAAAATAGAATTAGGATTAAGGCAAGGGCAAGGACTAGGGTTAGTTTTAGTTACGGGCTAAGGTTAGGGTTACTTTTAAGTTTATGTTTAGGGTTAAGGTAAGGGTTGGGGCTAAGTTTATTATTCCAGATGGTGTTAGGGCCAGGGCTAGGGCTTGGGTAAGGTTTAGGGTTAGAGTTACTGTCACTGTTAGGGTTAGGGCTATGGTTAGGGAAGGGGATAGTATTACTGTTAGGGGTAGGGTTAGGGTTATTATTACTGTTAGGTTTAGGGTCAGGTTTAGGGTTAGCATTAGGATTAGAAATACTGCTAGAACTAGGGGTAAAATTAGGGTAAGAGTTAGGGTTAGGGATAGGTTTTGGTTTCCTGTTAGGTAAGGGTTTAGTGTAGGGTTAGAATTAGAGTTAGGATTAGTGTTAGGATTACTTTTAGAGTTAGAGTTAGGCTAGGGATAAGACTTTGTTTAGGGTTAGAATAAGGGTTAGGCCTAGAGTTAGGGTTAGGGTTACTTTTATGGCTAGGGTTAAGGCTAGGGCTAGGGTTAGGTTTAGGTTTAGGGCTTGTTTATGATTAGGTTTATTGTTACTTTAGGCTTAGGGTTACTATTATGCTGAGGGTTAGGGATAGAGCTAAGGCTAGGGTTAGGTTTATGGCTCGTTTTGTAATTAAGTGTCTTGTTACTGTTAGGCTTAGGGTTTGGGTTCTGTTTAGAGTTATTGTTTGGGTTAATGTAAGGTTACATTCAGGATTAGGTTTAGGGTTAGGGTTATTGTTATTGTTACCGTTAGGGTTAAGGTTAGGGGTAGAGTTACGGTTACTCTCAGGTTTAATTTAAGGTTAGCATGAAAGCTAGGGTGTGGCTTGGGGTTAAGGTTGGGTTTACTGTTAGGTTTAGGTTTAAAGGTAGTTCAAGAAATTGGGTTATGGCTCGAGTTAGGGTTAGCATTACTGTCAGGGTTCAGCCTAAGTTTAGGAATTGTAACAGGGATAAATTGAGGCTTCCCAATGGGATTAGGGTTAATGATAGGGTTAACGTTAAGGGTAAGGTTAGAGTCACAGTTAGGGTTAGATTTAGGATTAGGGCTTCGGCTAAGATTAGGGTTAGGGTTAGAAATACTGCTAGGGTTAGGGTTAGGATTACTCTTAGGTTTGATGTTAGGGTTAGGGTTAGGTTTAGTGTTAGCATTAGGATTAGTGTTAGGAATAGGGCTACTCTTAAGGTTAGGTTTAGAGTTAGAGTTAGGGTTAAAATGAGTGTTAGCGTTAGGGTTACTGTTAGAGTTAGTTTTAGGGTGAGGGTTGCCGCTAAAGCTAGAGTAAGTGTTAGCATTAGGGTTACTGTTAGACTTAGGTTTAGAGTTAGGATTAGCTTTAGGGTTAGTGTTATGTTTAGGGATAGTGTAAGAGATAGGTTTAGGGTTAGAGTGAGTATTAGTGTTAGGCTTAGTGTTACTCTTATGGTTTCATTTAGGATTAGCGTTAATGTTAAAAGCAGGGTTACAGTTAGGATTTTTGTTAGTGTTTAAGGTTAAGGTTACTGTTAGGGTTAGTGTTAGAGTTAGTGCTAAGGGCTAAAGCTAGGGTTGGTGTTAGGATTTGTGTTAGACCTAGTTTATAGGTAAGGTTAGGATAAGGGTTACTGTTTATTTTAGGGTTATGGTAAGGGTTATGGTTAACATTAGGACTAGGTGGAGGTTTAGGTTTAAGGTTAAGGTGATGGCTATGACTAGGTGTAAGTTTTGGTTTAGTGTTAGGGTTATGGTTACAGTTAGGTTTAGGGCTTGAAATAGGGCAAGAGTTAAGGTTAGGGCTAGGGTTGCTGTTACTGTAGGATTTAAAGTTGCAGTTAGGGTTAGTGTGAGAGGTGGGTCTAAGGTTAGGCTTAGGGTATGGACTAACTCCAAGTTTAAGGTTAGGGTTAGGATTACTGTGAAGTGTCGGTTAGGTTTAGTGTCACTAAGCCTCAGTTTAGGGTTAGGGTTAGAATTATTGTTAGAATTAGGGTTCTGATTCTGCTTAGCGCTTGAAAAAGGGATGGGGTAAAGGTTATGGTTAAGGTTACTGTTTAAGTTAGGGTTAGGGTCAAGGCTGGGGATAGAGATACAGAGAGGACTGCAGTTAGGGTTAGTTTTAAGGTTAGGTGTGTGGCTAAAACTAGAGTGGGTTAGGATTAGGATTACAGTTAGAGTTAGCATGACCCCAAGGGTTAGGTTTCCTGATATTCTTAGGGTTTGCGTTAGAGTTCTGAATCGGGTGAGGTTTAGGTTTAGTGCCAGATTTAGTGCTACTCTTACAGTAAGAATCAGATTTAGGCCTGAGGCTAAGGCTAGGTTTAGTGTTAGGTTAAGGGTTACTCTTAAGTTTAGGGTTAGGTTGAGGTTTAGGATTAGGGATAAGGTTACTGTTATAGTTAGGGTTAGACTTAAGCTTAGGGGAAGGATTAGAGTTAAGTTTATTTTGAGAGAGAGGGTTAGCTTTTAGGTGAGTGCTATGGCTTTGGTTAGGGTTAGAGTTACGGTTACTCTTAGAGTTAGGTTTTCGGTTAGGTATGGGGATAGGTCTATTGTTAGGTTTTTGGTTAGCATTACAGTTAGGGTTAAGGCTTTAGATAGGTCTAGAGTAAGGGTTACTTGTAGGACTAGGGTCAGACTGTAAGACTAAGGCTAGGTTTGGGGCTATGGCAATATTTACTCTTAGGGTTAAAGTTAGGTGTACTATTTCAGCTAATGTTAGGTTCAGGGTTAGGGCTAGACATACATCTAGGGAAAAGGTTTTAAATAGGGTTAGGTTTACTCTTAGAGTTATGGTTATTAGAGTTAGGGCTATTTCTAAGGTTAGAATTAGTATTAGGGTTAGTGTTACTTTTAGGGCTAAGGCTAGGGTTAGGGTTAATGTTAGCTTTAGGGTTATGGTGAAGGCTAGGGCTATGTTTGTGTTTGACATCAGGGTTGAGGCTAGGGTAGGGTTAAGGCTCAGGTAAGGTTTAGAATTACAGTTAGAGTTACCGTTCAGGTTTGGGTTAGGGTTAACATTAGGGTTAGGTTTAGGGTAATTGTTAGGGTCAGGATAAGGGATGAGCCTGAGGCTAGTATTAGAATGAGGTTTACCCTCATGTTAAGGTTTCCTTTTAGAGTTAGGTTTATGGTGAGGGCTAGAGTTAAGGTTAGGGTTAACGTGCGGTCTAGGGCTAAGGGTCAAGTTATGTTTAGTGTTAGGGTTAAGAATTGGTTTACTGTTTGGTCTAAGGTTAAGGTCAGGGTTGAGGCTAACGCTAAGGTTATTGTTAGGGTTAGTTTTAGGACTCTTGTTAGGGTTACTTTTAAAGTTCAGGCTTGGAAATGGGTAGGGTAAGGGTTTGGTTTGGGTTAAGGTTATATTTTGGGTTAGGGTTAAAACTTGAAATGGAACTAATGTTGGGTTTGCATTGGGTTATGTTTTTTATAGTGTTCAGGTTAGATTAAGGTCTGGGACTAAGTCTATGGATAGGTTTAGGGTTAGGGTTACCCTTAGAGTTATGGCTTCTGGTAGTTTTAGGGGTAGAGTTAGGTTTGGTGTTAAGGTTATGGGTAGGGTTAGAATTAGTATTAGGGTTAGGGTTACTGTTAAGTTTAAAGCTACATTTAGGGTTAGGGTTAATGTTAAGTTTAGGGTTACTGATCGGGTTAGAGTTAGACTTATGGCTAGGGTTAGAATAGGTATTAGGTTTACAGTTGGTGTTAATGTTAGGGTTATGGGTAGGGGTAGCGGTGGGGCTATGTCTACATTTAGGTTTAGGGTTGGTTTCCCCTTAGGATGAGGGGTTGTGTTAGGATTATTGTTAGGGTTATAGTTAGGGTTTGAGACAGGGTTAGAGAAGGTTTAGGGTATAGGTTTCTGTTACTGTTTCAGTAAGGGTTATAGTTAGGGTTAGGTCTTGAGATAGAGCTATGGCTAATTTTAGGGTTAGAGTTTCTGTTAGGGTTAGTTTTATTTGTAGGTTTTGGATCAAGTCTAGGGCTAGGATTAGTGTTATGATTTGAGTTACTCTCAAGTTTAGGGTTGAGTTTAGGTCTAGGGCTAAGCCTAGGTTTATAAGGTTAGGGTTTCGGTTACTGATAGGGTTAAGGTTAGTGATAGAGTTACAGTTACTCTTCGGTTTAATTTAGAGTTAGCGTGAGAGCTACGGTTAGGGTTGGGTTTTTTGTCAGGTTTAGGGTTAGGATTAGTTCAATAAATGGGGTTATGGTTAGAGTTAGGGTTAGCGTTACTGTCAGGATTCAGGTTAGGTTTAGGAACTGAAATCGTAAGAGAATGAGGCTACCTATTAAGATTGGGGTTAATGATAGAGTGAAGGTTAAGTTTAGAGTTAGGGTTAGGGTTAGGGTTAGGATTAGGCCTTCGGCTAAGATTAGGGTTAGGGTTAAGAGTACTCCTAGGTTTAAGGTTATGGTTATTCTTAGGGTTGAGGTTAAGTTTAGGCTTAGGGTTAGTCTTATCATAAGGGTAGCTACTCTGAAGCTTAGGTTTAGAGTTAAATTTAAGGTTGAAATGAGTGTTAGCATTAGAGTTACTGTTAGGGTTAGTTTTAGGGTGAGGGTTGCTGCTAAAGCTAGGGTGAGGGTTAGCATTATTATTACTGTTAGGCTTAGAATTAGTGTTAGCATTAGCATTAGGGATACGGTTGTTTTCAAGTTTAGGATTATGTTTAGGGTTAGGGTTATTTTAAGGGTTAGGGTTAGAGACAGGTTTAGGGTTAGTTTGAGGGCTAATGTTGGGCTCCAGATTACCCTTATGGTTTGGGTTAGGGTTAGGATTAGGATTAATGCTAGGGTTAGGATGACATTTAGTGTTTTGTTTAAGGCTAGGGTTAAGGTTTAGGGTTAAGATTAAGGTTACTGTTAAGATTAGTGTTAGAATTAGTTCTAGGAGCTAAAATTATGGTTAGCGTTAGGATAAGAATTAGGGCTAGGGTTACTGTTAGGTTTATGGTTAGGGTTAGAGCTGGGTTAGGGATATGGGTAAGGCTGGGTTAGGTTTAATGCTTGAAATAGTGATAGGGCTAGGGTTACTCTTAGAGGTAAGTTTAGATTTAGGGGTATTTTTAGAATTATTGGAAGTGTTAGAATTATGGTTAGGGTTAGAGTGAGGTCTTGGATAGGGTTAAGGTTACGGTTTGGGTTAAGATTATAGTTACGTTTAGATTTGCGGTTACACTTAGGGTTATGGCTGGAGTTAGAATTAGTATTAGGGTTAGGGTTACTGTTGGGGTTACGTTTATGGTTAGGGTAGGGTTAGGTTTATGGTTACTCTAAGGGTTAAGATTAATTTTACTGTAAGCATTAATGTTAGAGTTAGTGTTAATATTATAATTACGTTTAGGGTAATGTCTGGGGTTAAGGTTTGGGTTAGGGCTAGTGTTAGGTTTAGGGCTGGGTCTAGAAGTACGGGTAAGGTTAGAGTTACATTTAGGATCACTGTTAGGGTGAGTGTTAGGGTTCAGTCTTGTGATACGGCTGGAGTAAGGGATAGGTTTATGGTTAGGGTGGTATTTTGTGTTAGGTTTAGGGCTAACTGTAGAGATTGAGCTGGCACTAGGGTTAGGTTTAGGGTTTAGGTTAGGGTTCAGTTAAGGGTAGTTCTGGTGCTAAGTTGAGGTTTATGGTTAGGGTTAAAGTTATACTTAGTGTTAGGATTTGTGTTAGGTTTCGAGTTAGGGTTAAGATGAGTGTTAGTGTTAGGGTTCATTATTAAAGTTAGGATTCGAGTGAAGGCAGCAGCTAAGGCTGGGTTTATGGTTAGGATTTCTGTTAGGATTAGGGTTTGTGTTAGGGCTGGGTATAGGGCTAAGGCTAGGGTTAGGGTTAGCATTGCTGTTAGGTTTTGGTACAGCATTAGGTTATTGTTTAGATCGTGGTAAGTTAAAGGATAAAGTTAGGATTAGAGTGACTGTTTTGGTTAAGGTGAGATTTAGCATTATGGCTAGAGACAGTGCTAGAATTAGGGTTAGTATTAGGCTTACTGTTAGGGTTAGGGTTCAAACTAGGGCAAGGGTTAGGATTGGTGTTAGGTTTACAATTACTGCTAAGATTAGGGTTAGGTTTAAGACTGGGGCTAAGGCTAGGTTTAGGGTTGGGGTACCGGTTACTGTTAAGATAAAGATTCAGGTTAGATGTGGGTTATCCTTAGGGTTATTTAGCATGTGGGCTAGGGATAAATTTAAAGTTAGGTTTAGGTTTAGAGCTATGGCTAAGGTTATGGCTAGGGGAATGGTCAGGTTAAGGGTCAGGTTTAGGGGTAAGGCTACTCTTAGGGCTCAGGTAAGGTTTAGGGTTAGTGTTAGTGTTAATGTTTGGGTTATGTTTATGGGTAGCATTAGGAATAGTGATACATCTAAAGCTAGGGTAATAATTACGGTAAGGGTTATTGTGAAGGTTAGGGTGAAATCTGAGTTTAAGTCTAGAGTTAAGGTTAGGTTCAGAGTTACTTTTGAGGTTCAATTTAGCATTAGGTTTAGGGTATCTCTTAGGGTTAGATATAGTGTTAGGGTTATGCTTAGGGTAAGGGATAGAGATAGGATTATTGTGAAGGTGAGAGATAGATCTAGGGTTAGTGTTAGAGTTAATTTTAGGGTTATGTTAGGATTAATGCTTGAGCATTAGTCCTAAGCATTAGGGGTATGGTTAGGGTTAGGTCTAGGTTTACTGTTAGCGTTAGGGTGCGGGTTTGGTATACAGTTGATTCAGTGTTAGGTTTAGGGTTAAGGTTATAATTTGGATTAGATTTAGGGTTATGGTTAAAGTTAGAGAGAAAGCTATGGCTAGGGCTAGGTTTATGGTTAGGGTAAGGGTTAGAGTTAGGGTTCAGGTTAGGTTTAGGGCTAGGGCTAGGGTTATTATTAGGGTGAGAGTTAGGGTTCCATTTAGGGTTAGGCTCCATATTAGAACTACTGTTGGACTTAGATTTAGATTTAGATTTATGCTTAAGGCTAGGGGTTGGGTTAGAATGAGTGTTATGGTTAGCATTACTGTTAAGGTCAGGATTAAGGCATCATCTGGGCTGATTGTTAGGGTTAGTGTTTCTTTCAGGTTTAGACTTAGGTTCAGGGTTACGTTTATGTTTAGAGTTAGGTTTAGGGTTAGGGTTATGGTAAGGTTTAATGTTAGGTTAAAGCTAGGCCTAGGTTTAGGTTTAAATTTAGGGTGATGGCTATGGTTAGGGTTATGTTTACGTTTAGGGATAGGGTTATTGTTAGGGGTAAGGATAGGGATAGAAATAGGGTTATGGCTAGGGTTAGAATTAGTACTAGTGTTAGGAATAATGTTTTGGGTTATGGTTACAGTTAGGGCTGGGGCTATGTCTACCATTAGGTTTAGGGCTCGGTTAAGCTTAGGGTTCTGGTTATGATCACTGTTAAGTTTAGGGTTATTTTTAAGGATATGGTTATGTGCTTCAGATTAAAGCTATTGTTAGGGTTCTGGTTAGGTCTAGGGTTAGGGTGAGGTCTAGTGGTAGGCATAGGGTTACTCTTATTGTTTGACTTAGGGTTAGGATTAATTCTAGGTTTAGGGTTGCAGATAGGGTTTTGATTTGGGTTTGGGGTAGTATTTAGGGTTAGGGTCAGAGTTAATGTTGAAGTTACTGTTACAGTTAAGTCTGGGGCAAAAGCTAGGCTAAGGGGTGGGGTTCCTGTTAGGGTGAGGCATAGTTTTATAGTTAGGTTTAGGTTTAGGTTTAGGGTTATGGTACAAAATAGTGTGAAGACTAGGGCGAGGGCCAGGTTTAAGTGTAGGGTGGCAGTTATGGCTCAGATTAGATTTAGTTTTAAAGTTAGGGTTGTGGTTTGGGTTTGGGCCTGAAATACGGCTAGAGTTAGGATTAGGCCTGGGGTTACTCTTGGAGTTTTGGTTAGGATTAGTGCTTCAGTTAGGTTTTGTGTTCAGGCTAGTTCTAAGGTTAGTGTTATGGTGAGGGTTAGGGCTATGTTGAAGACTAGTGTTAGGATTAGGCTTAGCATTACGGTTAGGGTTAATGTGAGGGTTGTGGTTAGGGCTTTAAAAAGAGCTAAGTTAAAGGTTAAGGTAAGGGTTAGGCGTACTGTTTGAGTTAGGGTCAGGGTTTAGGTTAGGAGGAGAGATACAGCTAGGACTATGGTTAGAGTTACAGTTTGGGTTAGGGTTGTGACTAAGGATAGGATTTGGTTAGGATTAGGATTAGAATTAGGGAAAGTGTTACCCTTAGGGTTAGGGATAAGGTTACTGTTAGGGTTAGGGTTAGGGTTCTGACTAGGGCTAGGCCTAGGGTTAAGATTAGTATCAACTGTAGTGCCACTTTTCAGGGAAGGGTTAGGTTTAGTCCTGAGGCTAAGGCTAAGTTTAGCACTAAGTTTAAGACTACTGTTAGGATTAAGATTAGGGTTAGAGTTAAGGTTACTGCTAGGGTTAGCTTTACAATAATGGGAAGGGTTAGGATTCTGTTTAGTGCAGGGGCTAGGTTTAGGTTTAGGGTAAGGGCTATGACTTGGATTAGGGTTCGGGTTATGGTTATTTTTATAGTTACTGTTAGGGTTAAGGTTTTTGTTATGATTGGGGATAAATCTATGGTTAGGGTTAGGGTTAATAATATTTTTGGTTTCATGGTTAGGGTTAGGTCTTTATATAGGGCTAAGGTAAAGCTTAAGGTTAGGGTTATGATTACTCTTTGGGTCTAGGTTTAGGGTTACAGTTAAATTGAGGTCTAATTCTAAGGTTAGTGTTCGGGTGAGTGTTAGGGCTAGGTTCAGGGTTTGGGTTTCTGTTAATGTTAGGTTTAAGGTTAGTACAAGTGATAGGGTTATGGATGGAGTTAAGGTTAGCAATTCTCTTAGGGGTATGGGTAGATTTATGGCTTGAAGTAGGGATAGGGTTAGAGTTACTCTTATACTTAAGTCTAAGTTTAGGGTTTTGTTTAGGGGTAGAGTTACTTTTAGGGTCAGGGTGCGGAAATAGAGTTAGGGTTACGGCTATGGTTAGCATTAATATTAGTGTTAAGACTACTGTTTGGGATATGGTTTTGGTTATGGTTAGGGCTGGGGCTACACCTAACGTTAGGTATAGGACTGGTTTTCCCTTAGAGTTAGGGTTAGGGGTAAGATAACAGTTAGGGTTAGGGTAATAATCAGGACTTGAGATAGTGTTAGGGTAATATTTAAGGTTACAGTTTGGGTAAGGGTTAAATTTAGGGTTAAATCTAGAGATAGAGCTGTGGCTACATTGATGGTTACTGCTAGAGTTAGGTTAAGCACTAGGTTTTAGGCTAGGCCTAGGAAAAGGATTAAACCTAGGGTTAGGGTTGCGGTTTAAGTAAGGGTTAACATTAGGTTTAGGTCTTGAGATAAATGTAGAGCTAGGGTTCAGTTCCGGGTGAAGGTTACTGCTATTGTTGCACTTGACATTAGGGTTAGTGTTCTGTCTAGGAGTAGGTGTAGAATTAGGGTTAGAGTTGGGTTTACTCTCAAGGTTAGGTTTAAGCCTGGGGCTAAGGCTAGGTTTAGAGTTCAGGTTTGGGTTACTTTTAGGGTTAAAGGAGGGTTAATATTATGTTTAATTTTGGTTACAGTGAGGGCAAGGTTTAGAGTTAGGGTTGGGATTACAGTTAGGGTTAGGGTTAGTACAAGAGATGCGGTTATGCATAGAATGAGAGTTAGTGTTAGCGTTATGGTTTTGTATAAGGCTTTAACTAGGGATAGAGTTAGGGTTCCTGGTATGGTTAGGGTTACTGTTAGGGTTAAGTTTAAGGTTAGTGTTAGGGTAAGGTTTAGATTTAGGATTAGGGTCAGGGTTAGGGTAAGCATGAGGTCTTGGGCCAAGTTGAGGATTAAGATAAGGGTTAGGTTTAGGGCAAGTGCTAGAGTTAGGTTTAGAGGTAGGTTTTCTGTTAGAGTTATGTTTAGTGTTTCTCTTAGGGTTGAGGGTGGGTTAAGGTTAGGGTTAGCTTTAGGTTAGGGTTAGGAATAGGGCTACTGTTAGGGGTAGATTTAGAGTTACAATTATGGTTAAAGTGAATGTTAGTGTTAGGGTTAGGTGTAGGATGAGGGATGCGGTAAAGGGTAGGGTGAGGCTTACTGTTTGGTTTAATGTTAGGCTAGGGTTACGGTTATGGTTACATTTATTTTTAAGATTAGGGTTGTGTTTAGGGTTAGTGTTAAGGTAAGGGATAGGTTTAGGTATAGGGTGAAAGTTATTGTTAGGCTTAGTGTTACATTATGGTTTGTATTAAGGTTAGGATTTATGCTAGGTTTAGGGTTGCTGTTAGGGTTTCAGTTAGGGCTGGGGTTAAGTTTTAGGGTTAGGTTTAGAGTTACTGTTAGGGTTAGTCTTAGAAGTAGAGCTGTGGCTAGAGCTATGATTAGGGTCCTTGTTAGGGTTAGGGCTAGGATTGGAGCTAAGGCTACAGTTAAGTTTAGGGTTAGGATTACTGTTAGGTTTAGGATTATGATTTGATTTAGAGTGAGGGCTCTGTTGAGGTTGAGGTTTTGAATGAGGGCCAGGGCTAGTGTTAGGTTTAGGGTTAGGGTTACTGTTACCTTTGGAGTTAGGATTAGGGTTTGGAATAGAACAGGGTTTAGGTTCAGAGTGAGGACTAGGGCTAGCATTCGCGTTAGGGTTTAGATTAGTGTTACTGTTAGGTTTAGTGTTAAGTTTAGGCCTCAGGCTAAGGCTATGGTTAGGTTGAGGTATAAGATTACCATTAGGGTTATGGTTAGGTAGACGACTAGGTTTACTGTTAGGGAAATGGTTATTATTAGGTCTAGGGCTAGGTTTCTGGTTAGGTTTAGTGTTAGTGTTACTGTTAGGGCTAGGGTTAAGTTTTGGGTTAGTGTGAGAGCTAAGTTTAGGGTTCAGATTAAGGTTAAGTTTAGGGCTAGTGCCAGCTTTGGGGTTAAGGTGAAGGGCCGGGTTATGGTTAAGCATAGTGTTACTGTTAGGGTTAGGGCTGGGGCTAAGGCTATGTTTGAGTTTAGGATCAGGTTTACTGTTAGGGTAAGGGGTAGTTAGAGTTACTGTTAAGGTTAAGGTTAGGGTTACAATGAGGGTTTGGGTTAGGGTTCTGGTTATGGGTCAGCTACTGTTAGGATTATGGTTATTGTTATGCTTACTGTTAAAGTTGGGTTAGGTCTGAGGCCAAGACTAGGGTTATGATTAAAGTAGGGTTACTGTTAGGACTACTATTAACATTACAGTTAGAGCTAGGACTAGAGATGAGTTTACGGTTAGGGTCAGAGTGAGGACAAGGGTTAGGTTTAGGGTTAGGATTACTGTTAGTGTTAAAGTGGGTTTGGGGATAAGACTATGCATGGTTAGGTTTAGGCTTAGAGTTACTCTTAGGGTTAGAGTTAGGGTTAGGACTGGGCTAAGTTTGAGGTTATGGTTATGATAAGAGTTAATGTTAGGGTTAGAATTAAAATTAATAGTAGGTTTAGGTTTAGGGCTGGGCCTATTTGTGAGGGTTAAGGTTATTCTTAATGTTAGGCTTAGAGTTTGGGTTAAGGTGATGGTTAGGGTTTGGGTTATTTTTAATTATAAGGTTAAGTCTAGGGTTAAGTTCAGTGTAATGTCTAGGACATGGGTTAGGGTTAAGTTTAGGTTGAGGGCTACTTTTATGGATATGGTTGGGGCTCAAAATAGGGCTAGAATTAGGGTGAGGGCTTGGGTTATTGTGAGGGTTATTTTTATGTGGAGGGCTCTGGCTCGGGTAATGTTTAAGGTGAGTGCTAGTGCTAGGTTTTAGGTTTGTGTTATTGTTAGAGTTACTTTTAGGGCTAGGGTTTGAGTTAGGATTACTGTTAGGGTTAGGCGTTAGGTTTAGGGTGAGGACTAGGGCTACGGCTAGAGTTATGGTTAGGGGTAGTGCTAGGGATAGGGTTAGGTTTTGGGTTAATATTAAGGCTATAGTTAGAGTTAGATTTAGGGTTACTGTTAGGTTTAGAATTAGGGTTAGTACTTGAGATAGAGCTAGAGTAAAGTTTAGGGTTATAATTATTGTCTCTGTTAGGTTCAGGAATAGAACACTTGTTTATTCTTAGGTTAGGTTTAGGGTTAGGGTTATGTTGTTGGAGTTATATTTTGGTTTAGGTTTATGGGTAGGCTTAGAATTACTGTTAGGGTTAGGGTTACTGGTAGGGTTAAGTTTAGATTTAGGCCAGTGTTTAAGGCTAGGGTTATGTTTACAGGTAGGATTAGGGTTAGGGTTAGAGCTGAATCTACAAGTAAAGTTAGGGTTAGGTTTCAAGATACTGTTAGGTTTAGGGTTATGGTTTCTGTTAGGGTTAGTTTTAGTGAGAGGTCTAGGGTTAAGGTTCGATTTAAGGTAAGTGTTAGGGCTAGGGTTAGGTTTAGGGTTAGGGTTAGTGCTGAGGACAAGGCTAGGATTAGGATTAGGGTAGGGTTAGGGTTACTGTTAGGGTTGGGGTTAGATTTAGGATTAGGTTTATGGTTTCAGAGTGCTAGCATAAAGGTTAGGGTTAGGTTTAGGTTTATTGTTTTGGTTAGGTTTAGAGTTAGAGCAGGGGTAAGTCTCGGGTTGTAGTCAGGGCTTGGTTTACTGTTAGAGCTAGGTTTAGGTTTAGTATTATGTCTAGAGTTATAGTTACTTTTAGGTTAATGGTTAACTTAGGGTGAAGTTTAGGTTTAGAACTGTGGATAAGGCTAGGGTTAGGGCTAGGGTTACTGTTAGGGTTATGGTCACTGTTAAGATTAGGTTTAGGGAGAGGGTGAGGCTGAGGTTAGAGTTAGGTTTAGGGCTAGGGTTAGAGCTAGGATAAGTATTAGGCTTACTGTTGTGTTATGGTTTGGGGTAGGACTAGAGATAGATCTAAGGCTATGGTTAGGGTTAGAGTTACTCTTAGTGTTAGGGTTAGAGTTAGGATTAGGGTTAGGGCTAGAGGATGAGGTAGAGTTACGGCTAGTGCTAGAGTTAGGGTTAGGGTATCTCTTAGAGTTTGGGTTAGGATTAGTGTTAGGGTTACCGTTGGGGTTAGGTTCAAGGTGAGGGTTGGGGCTTGGGCGAAAGCTAACCTTAGGGTTACTGTTAGGGTTACAGTTGCAGTTAGAATTAGGTTTAGGTTTATTTTTAGGATTGGGCTTAATGTTAGGGTGAGGGCTGGGCCTAGGATTGGGGTTATTGTTAGGGTTAGGACTAGGCCTAGAGTTAGGGTTAGGGTTAGAGTTCCTGTTAGGATTGGAAACAGGGTTGAGGCTAAGGATAGTGCTAGGGTTAGGGTTAGCATTACTTTTAGGTTTAGTGTGAGAGATACTATTAGCTTTAGTGTTAGGGTGAGGGTTGGGGCTAAGCCTGGTGTTAGGTTTTACTTTAGGATTACTGTTTGGGTTAGGGTTAAAGTTAGAGCTTTAGATAGGGCTAGGATAAGATTTAGGTTTGTGGTTAGTGTTACTGTTCATGTTAGGGTAAGAATGAGGGTGAAAGGTTAGGACTAGGGTTAGGTTTAGAGTGAGGGTTAGGTCTAGGGTTAGCCTGAAGTTTAGAGTTGAGATTAGGGTTAGTGTCAGAGTTAAGGCTGGGACTAAGACTAGGGTTAAGTTTAGAATTAGGATTACTGTTAGGGTTATGGTTTGGGTTAAGGCTAGGTTTACTCTTAGAGTTGGCTTTAAGGGTAGGGTTACTGCTAGGGTTAGTGTTAAGGGTAGAGGTAGGGCAGGAGTTAAGATGAGTGTTAGGGTTATATTTACTGTTAGGGTTAGTTTTAGGTTAAGGACTTGGGTTAAGTTTAGGTTTAGGGTTATGGTTATTATTAGGGTTAGTGTTAGGGTGAAGATTAGTGTGAGGAATAGGGATAGGGCTCGGTCTAAGGGTTAGCATTAGGGCTGGGGATGTGGCTCTGGTTAGGATTAGGTTTATTCTTAAGGTGAAGTTTAGGGTTACTCTTAGGGATATGGTTTGGTGTTGGATTAGGGTGAGGGTTAGTGCGATGGTTAGGGCTAGGGTCAGTGTTAGGGTTAGAGCTATGGCTAGGGCCAAGGATAAGTTTAGGGTTAGGGTTAGGGTTAGGTGTACTTTAAGACTTAGAGTTAGGATTAGGTTTAGACCTGGAACTAAGGAAAATGTATGGTTCGGGTTAGTATAACTGTTAGTGTTAAGTTTAAGGTTTTAGATAGGTCTACGTTAAGGTTTAGTGTTAGTGTTAAAGTTACTGTTTGGGTTAGGGTTAGGGTTAGTGCTAGATATTGAGGAAGGGGTATGATTCAGGTTAGGGTTACTATTAAGGTTAGGTTCAGAGATAGAGTTAGGGATAGGGTTAGGGTTAGGATGCGGGCTATGTGTAGGTTTAGGTTTAGGGTAATGGCTAGGACTAAGGTAAAAGTTAGAGTTAGGCTTAGGATTGGATTTAGGGCTGCAGCTAAAGCTACAGTTAGGTTTAGGATTAGATTTAGGGTTAGGTTTAGGGTTCATGCCAAGGATTGGCTTGGGGAAAGGGTTGGATTTAAGGTTAGGAATATATTTTGGGTTAGGATTAAGATATACATCAAAGACTAGGGTTAGGGTTAGCGTTAGGGTTACTTTTAGTGTTCTGGTTAAGCTTAAGTCTGGGGCTATGTCTAGGTTGAGGATTACGATTACCCTTAAGTTAAGGGTAAGCATAAGGGAAAAGGCTATGGCTAGGTTTGGGGTTCCTGCTAGGGTTAGGATTAAGGTTAATGTTAGACTTGTTGTTAGGGTTAGGTTACGGCTGGGATTATGGTTATTGTTAGTATTAAGGTTAGGGCTATAGTTAGGCTTTGTGTTACAGTTACTGTTAGGATTAGAATTAGAGCTGTGGCTAAGGCTAGGGTTAGAGTTAGCATTAGCTTTAAGTTTGGGTTTAGGATTACTGTTCGAGTTAGGGTTAGGGGTGGGGCTGGGGCTCGGGCTAAGTCTCGCGTAAGGTTTAGGTTTAGAATTATTGTTCAAGTTGGTGTTAGTCATAGCACTTTAGATAGGTCTAGGCTAAGGTACAGGGTTAAGGTTAGGGTTTGGTTTAGGGTTTGGTTTAGGGTTAGGTTGAGGGTGAATTGCTAGGACTAGAGTCAGGTTTAGAGTGAGGTTTAGGTTCATGGTTAGGGTTAGTGTTAGAGAATGGGCTGGAGCTAATGCTTTGAGTTATGGTTAGGGTTAGGTTTTGGCTAGAGATAGAGCTTGGACAAGCATTATGGTTATGGTTAGTGTTATTTGTAGGGTTAGGTCGAAGGTTAGGTCTGGCTCTAAGAATAAGGTTAGGTTTACAGTTATGGTTATGGTTACTCTTAGGGTTCGGTTCAGGTTGAAGGTGAGGAAAAGGGCAAGAGCTAGGTTTAGTGTTAGGGTTATTGTTATGGGAAAGATTAGAGCTGGGTCTGGGGTCAGGTTTGGTTTAGGGTTAGGGTTACTGTTAGCGTCACAGTTAGGGTTCAATTTTGGGTTAGAATGGGGGTTAGGGCTATGGATAGGTTTAAAGTTAGGGTTATGTTTAGGGCCAGGCATAGGGCTTAGGCTAGTGTTATGATTAGTGTTTCCTTTAGAATTAGGGTTAGGGTTAGGGCTGGGTCTAAGGCTAGGGTAAGGTTCATGGTTAGGGTTACTGTTAGGGTTAGTTTTCGGGTTTGGTTTAAGTTTAGGGTTAGTGTTAGGGTTAGGATTATGGTGAGGGAGACAGCTTGGTCTTGTTTTAGGATTATGGTGAAGGTTATTATTAGGGCTTGCATTATTGTTAGGGTTAGGACTATAAATGGGATTGGGTGGTGTTAGGGTTAGCATTACTGTTAGGGTTAGGGTGAGAGTTAAGGCTTGAAATACGGGTAGGCTTAAAGTTAGTGCTAGGGCTAGGTTTAGGATTAGGGTTAGGGGTAACTGTTAGGATTAGGGTTAGGGTTATGGCTAGAGATAGGGTTATTTTTACACTTAGGGTTAGGAATAAGACTAGGGCTAGTGCTAGGATTAGTGTTAGGGTGAGGGATATGGCTAGGGTAGGTTTAGCATTGGGGTTACTTTTAGAGCTGAGGCCAAGGCTTGAGTTATAGTTAGGGTTAGCATTAGAATTAATTTTAGGAATAGTGTTCGGGTGATGGTTAGGGGTAGGGCTACAGTTAGGGTTAGGGTTAGTGTTATGGTTACTCTTATTGTTACAATTAGGGTTAGGGATACTAAGGATGAAAATTTGTGTTATAGTGCAGGAGAGGGCTATGGTGATGTTTAGGGTTTGGTTTAGGACTAGGGCTAGAGCTTGGGTTAGGTTTCATGTTTGGGTTGCTTTTAGGGTTAGGATGGAGCTAAGGGTAAGGTTTGGGTTAGGGTTAAGATTACTGTTAAGGTTATTGTAATAGGGTTAGGACTTTAGATAGGGTTAGGGCTCTAGATAGGGCTAGTTTAAGCATTAGGGTTAGGGTGAGGGTAAGGGTTAGACATAGAGCTAGGGCTAGGATTAAGGTTAGGTTTAGGGTTACTATTATGGTTAGGGTTACTGTGAGGACTAAGTCTATGGTCAGGTTTAGGTTGAGGGCTATTGCTAGGTTTAAGTTTAGTGTTAGGACTAAAGTTAATGCTAAGGTTAGGGACAGGATTACTGTTTGGTTTAGGGTACTAGTGTTAGATATGTAAGGTATGTAAGGATTAGGGTTACAGTTTGCATTAAGATTAGGTTTAGGTTAATGGTGAGGGTGAGGGTGAGGGTGAGGGCTAGGATTATGATTAGAGTGAGGGCTGAGCTAAGCTTAGGGTTCTTATTAGGGTTAAATTTAGGGTGAGGGCTCCGGTTAAGTTTAGAGTTACAGTCCGTATGTGAAATGAGGATAAGGTTAGTGTTAGGTTTAGGGATCGGACTAGGGTAATGGTTAGAGTTACTCTTAGGTTAGGGTTAGAGTTTGGGTTGGGGCTGAGACTAGGTTTAGGGTGATGGTTACTGTTAAGTTTTGGGTTAGCTTTAGGGCTGAATCTAAGGCTATATTTATGCTTATGTTTAGAAATACTATTAATGTTAATATTGGGGTTAGGTTTAGGGTTAGAGTGCGGGTTAGAGGGAGGGTTAGGGCTAGGTTTTGTGTTAGGGGTACTCTCAGGGTTATGGTTAGGGCTGGGGATAAAGCTAGGTTTAGGGTTAGGGTAAGATCTAAGATTCCTGTTAGGGTTAGCATTAAGGTTAAGGTTAAATTTATCATTAGAATTAGGGTTGTTGTAAGAATTTCGGTTAGGTTTAGGGCTAAGGCTGGGATTATGGATCGGCTTATCATTAGCTCAGTGAGAGGGCTATGGCTAGTTTTAGGGTTATTGTTCATGTGAGATTTAAGATTAGGGGTGGAGCTGAGGCAAAGATAGGATTAGGGCTAAGGTGAGAGTGAGGTCTCCGGCTTGGTTCAGGATTAAGTTTAGGGCTAGGGCTAGGGCTAGTGCAAGGTTTAGACACTGGGTTATGGTTATGGTACAGGCTGGGGCTGAGGCTAGAGTTAGAGTTAGGTTTTGGTATACTGTTAGGGTTACGGTTAGAGTTTCTGCTGACAAAAACACAATTATCATAGGCGACTTAAATACTCCATGGACAGCCTTGGATAGATCATTCAAAAAGAAAATAAATAAGAATATATCAGATCCAAGCGATACTTTACAGCAACTGGAAATACCTGCTGTCATTTACAGGGTGTTTTGTTCTAGAACACAAGACTTTGCATTCTTTTCTGGTGCACGAGAAACATTCTCAAAAATAGAGCACATGCCAAGACACAAAGCTAGCTTCAGCAAATTAATGAAGATTTAGCCCATAAAGAGTGAAATATTTGGTCACAAAGCTTTGAAATTAGAGTTCGCCTATTAAAACAAATCAGGAAAAAGCACTTCTACATGGAGATTAAACAACATGATATGAAAAATTGCTGGTTCAAATGAAAAACAAGAGATTAAGAAGACATAGAATCAAATGATAACGAAAACGCAACATACCAAAACTACTGGGATGCAGCAAAAGCTGTAATAATAGAAATTTATATCACAACAGAATTACCTCAAGAAACATGAAATGTTATAAATTAACAACCTAATATGACATCCTTAAGAACTAGGAAATGAAGAGAAAACACCAGAAGCCAGCTGAAGGAAGAAAATAAGAACTATTAAAACAGAACGAATGAAATAGAGAATAGAATGACAACAGAAAAAGAGAAAAAACGATGCAACGAACAGCTGCATTCTTTAGTAAGAATTAATAAAATTGGCAACCCTGTGGCTACGCTCACAGAAGGAAAGAGAAGACACACATAGCCCAAATTATAAATAAAAGAGGGAGATGAGCACTGAGAACACAGAAATACAAAGAGTTAGAAAAGAATACCATCTGCCACTACATGTTGCAGCGTCGAAGAAATGGACGTTTTTAGAAACACCTACTCTACCTAGATGGAATTAAGAACTGGAGGACCCAAACGGTAAGAAAATTGAAACAGTCACCCAAGACCTCCGCAATAGTAGGAGTCCAGATCCAGGTGGCCCAGTATTACCAAGCATTCAAAGAGAAACGAACAACTATCCCAATCAAACTAGTCCAAAATATTGAAGAAACACCACTTAACCATTACCAAAGCCTGAGTCCAAACTAGACAATAACCTAACTCTCAGCCTCACGTAATCATAGCCCTAACCCGAGTTTGGCCTAATAACCCTAGCTCTGATCCTTACACGAACCCTAAAGCTGAACCGAACCCTAGTCCTAGCTGTAACGTTAATGCAAAGCTATCTCAAAACTTAACTTGAAGCCTGAAGCTAAGTTTAGCATATGCCCTAACCATAACACACACAAAACCTCAACCTAGGCCTACACTTTGCCTGAGTTTATGAACCAAACCTTGCCCTATCCTGAGAACTAATCTTAACATGAGTCCTTGTTCTAGCTATAGTCCTAACTGTAACCCAAAAACCAAATGAAGTCCAGACCTATTCTTTACACTATTCTAACCCGGAATGTAAACCTAAATCTCAACCTAGGCCGAGGTCCAAACCTAGGCCTCAACCTCACCCTAACCTTAAACTGGAACCAAAGCTGCAACTAAACAAAACATAAACTCTACGCAGCCTATATGTAGCCCCAGCCTCAGCCCTAGTTCAATCCCTAGAGCCCTTTCTAAACCTCACCCAATTCCTAACTTTAAGGTGAACACCAAACCTGATTCTAGCCGTAGAGGTAGGCCTAGCCCTAGCACAGGCATTAGGCCGTACCCTAACCGAGACCCTAGCCCTAGCAGTAGCCTAAGCCTGAGGCCTAGTCTGAGTACGAGCCCTATCTAAAATCTGAACCTTGACCCTAGACATAGCTCAATCTCTGGCATTACCCCTAGACTTACCCCAGCCCTCGCCCTAACCCTGACTATCAACTTTACCATGATCGAAGACCTAGACCTCAACCCTAGCACTAGCCAAAGCCCCAGCATGAGCGCAAATTCTAACTCACTTATAGCCCTGGCTCTTGTCTTGCATCAATGCTAACCCTAAACCTGAACCCAATCAAAACGATATCTAACCCTGAAGCTGCAGCTTGCTTAGCCCTAGTCCTAAATGTAACTCTAGCTCTAGCACCAGGCCTGGTTCTAATACTAACGTGACCAATCCGCACCCTCACACCAATTCTAACTAGAACTCTAACACTAATCCTAACAGTATCCAAAAGGCAAAGGGTCAAAATGGGAATGGAAACCTAACCAAAACGCTAATCCTAAACCGATCTCTCATTCTAGCTTTAGCTCTGACCCTGGCCCTAAATCTGACACTAATGCCAGCCATAGATCTAGCCACTGCCCAAGCTGTAGACCTAGCCACAGTCTTGTGCCTGAACCTAATCACTCCTTTCACCCAAACCTAATTTAAACTTAATGCTAACCTTTGAGTTAAACCTAATTCTAACCCAGGCCTAATCTTAGCTAAAGCCTAATACTAACTGGACACTAAACGTAACCCCAGTCCTATCCACTGACTTTAC
>PVKE010023874.1:0-24266 GCA_004027555.1 Craseonycteris thonglongyai | reverse complement strand
TATATATATATATATATATATGTGTGTGTGTGTGTGTGTGTGTATGTGTCCTTTTAAACTGTCCCAAAATTTACCATGCTGTACTATTTAATAACCTATAGCAATTCTCAGTTGCTTTATAGATTTTCAGCTTTAGTAATTACTATCTGTATATTATTTAATCAAGCCTTTCTCACATTATGCTCCAGCATGAACCTGTGACCCAGAAACAGAATTTATTTGGATGTATAGTATATTACTTAGGATCATATTCAAGAAGCTTTAAATGAAACTCAAATTAATAGTGTCCTACAATGTTTAACACGAGATGGAAGAGTATTTGTCTCTTATTTGAAAGAACTTTATTTATGAGCTGCTTAAGATATTATGGTGGTTCCACAAAAATCATCAGGAACCCAGACTCTGTTCAGTTTATCAATTTCACTTCCCTGGGTGTGGCCTAGGTGGTTACTAAAGCTCTATCACCATATCTTCTAAACTGCAGGATGGAGGCAGGACACAAAAGGGCATGGCCCCTCTCTCAAAGAAATTCTTCTGGAAGATCCATAGAACATTTCTTTTATATCACATTGGGTAGAGCTTTTTTGTGAAAATGTTCTTTCCAAATTGATAAAAATCTTAGTTTTGTGGGGAAGTTAAATATCTCTAGTAAGTTATTTTAATTTCTAAATTCCCATTTTATAGAAATTCTGTAAAAATTACAAATATACATTTGAAGCTTTAGTATAGGACACATACATAGCAGGATCTCAATAAATTGGTGATGGTGTAATTATTGTTATTATAGATGAGGTTATTGAGATTCAGAGATTATTATAGCTCTTCCAAAGTCCTACAGCTAGTAATAGTTAAAATAGTAGTCAAATCTAGATCTGATTCGGAGACCTCTATTTTTAGAAAACTAGTGAAATATGGCAGGGGCTAGAACCAAGAACTTCTATTTTCCAGTTCAACCTTCTGTTTCCTGAATTGTGATATCCCTTTGGTCTGAATTTTTGTATTATTGAAGATAGTATCAAAACAGAAAAAATGTTATCTTTTGTTTGATTTTTCCAAATACTTGCCTTATTTTCCATTTCTTCTTGTGGAGACTTGGCTGAAATCAACATCATTAATTGAGTGTGTAATTCTGTAACCATCTAAGATAGCTAAAATCATTTAAAATTAGTTGGAGTTTAGTAACTAGATTGAACTTTGCCTTTGTCAAGCAGTTTCCAGCTGACTCACTGCAGCTGCAACAATTGACATCATTTTGTGCCTTTCATGTAAAGACTAATTTGGCAGGAAGCACTCCCAGTGGAGTGGGTTTCAGAGCCTCAATGAATTCAGGGTTGGAATAGACTTTAAAGGTCATGAAATCCAAACCTTAATTGAATTGGATTACATCAACTCCACCAAGTGGTTTTCTAACCTATACTTGGATGAATCCAGTGACAAAAGAACAGTGAAGATTTCCACAGTGGCTGAATTGTGTAACCCATTCTATATTTTAATAGCTCTGACTTCCTTATATTGAACTGAAATCTGTACTCTCAATATTTTAGCCAGCAGTATTAGTTCTATCCTTATTGAAATTATTGTCTTATTTGGAACCGGTTTTAAATGTTAAACACAGCTTTGCCTCATCAGAATTTTCTCACTGCTAAATACCTCTGATTCCTTTAACGTTTTTTCCAATTCAACATGACTTCAATTTCTTTCACGATCCTGAACTCACAGGTATATTAGTTTTGATTTGGCTAGATTCTTCTTAAAGTGTTTCTCTCTTAGGAATGAGCAAAATCCTGCAGTTACACATTGAGGGAATTGTCCTGATAAAATAAGAAGGGTGTTGCTTGCAAATTATGAAGAATGATGAGAGGTCAGGAAATTATCAAATTGTTGAGGTTTTACAGCTGGATCTCCTACAACTAAACCAACGTGGCATATTAATTTCATACTGTGAAAGGCTCAAAGGCATGAAAAAGTCATAGTGTTCTTTAAGCACAAAGTTGGGTTATTTATTGTGATAGTTTAGACTTCGTTTGCTTTATTTTATTTGTATGGATCTCTTATTATAGTGCTGAGCGAGGATAGATGGATAGATGACTGCTTAGAAAGAGATAATGGTTATCCTTACAATATAGATTTAAAACAAAACAAGAAAATTATTTCTGAATCTGACAAAGTTCCAAGGTCTAAATGAAATTAATACAGTAGTTTGAAGTCATTCAGTGAGATCCATACATCATTAGTAATTTCGGAAATTTTGCTCTACTCTTAAAGAGAGAACACCTAATTGAATTAGAATTTGGTAATGTTTCATGTCTGTCACTAAATAGGTACGTGCTATTTGAAAAAAAAGAATCACTTACCATCTCTGCTTATAAAATTAATGGAAATGAGCCCTTCATTGTGTCACAAGTATGTAGTGAAGATAAAATGAAACATTTTCTTTAATTCAGCTAGTATTTATTGAGTGATTTTCATATTTTATTGATGTTCTGAGAACTGAAAATTCAGTGAGGAAAAATGTTAGACAAGGCCCATATCTTCATATAGCTTATATGTTTACAATAAATCTTTAGATCAGTTTTATGGACCTTGCAATGCAAGGTACTTTAAAATAGGTTTTGAAACTCTAATTTTTTTTCTTTTGTCCTGATGTTATATATATATATATATATATATATATATATATATATATATATATATATATATATATATTAATCCCTGTCATAAATGAGATTTTATTCCAAAATTAAAAAAAAAAAATTACAGAATTTTTTTTTTCTATGTGGAGAAAAATAGCCTATATTAAAGTTTTACTTTTACTCTAAGCAGGGGTCTCCAAACTATGGCCTGTGGACCGAATGCTCCCCCGAGGCCCTCTCATCCGGCCTGTGGAGACCTTTTTATCTGAATAAAATAATATTAAATAAATAATTAAAAACAACATCTTTGTTTTGATTCTTTTTTATTTGGACCTCGAGTGTGTAGTCGGCCCCCAAACTGCTATTTGATAGTTAATGCGGCTGAAAAGTTTGGAGACTAGAGAAAAAGATTATTTTGCCTTGTTTCACAATCATTCCCAATGTTTAACTGACACTAATTACTGAAAATATTGTATCCTCCTCATATCCCTTCCAGATTTATGCTGATATTCTTAAAATATATCATAATTTAAAGAGCTATAGAGCAACGTTGATAATGAAAGCTTTATGAATCTGGGGGCCTATTATTGCCAAAGTTGATCCATTTATTATTATTATTATTTTTAACTGAACTGGGGGCCTCACCGCTTTCAGGAAGCACACCCCAGTTCAGCATGTGGGTCCGCCTGGGCCGGAGCCAGGATTCAATCCTCAGTCCTTGGGGCTTCAAAGCAGGAGCTTAACCCACTGAGCCATCCCGGCTTTCCCTGATCCATTTTTTTACATATAATCCTATAATAATTCTAATCACAGAAGAGCCATAAGTCACTTCTTTCTGTTTTTGTTTTCTCATAGATTTTTCTGGCAGATATAACATACAGTCTGTAACTTATAGACTTCATATATTTCCTTTTTTAAAACAGAATTTTGTTTTTGGAAATGAAATATTATTTTAATTTTTATTGAGTCATATTTCTATGACAGTTTTTAATTAATCAATTAATTTTAAGATAACTGGGAGAGAGAAAGAGATGGGGAAGGGCCCAGAGCAGTCTCCATAGTTGTATGTCATTCCATTAACAATAAATTTGGAAAAAAATGCAATGTGAATTTAAAGAAAATTTCCTCTGTGCCTCTGTTCTTTCCAGATTAAATAACATGTCCATTGCCTTTTGGGGAGCATAATGGAAGTAGATGAAGGGAGGAACACTTAGGGTGTGTGTGTGTTTGAAAAACAGGACTTTGCTTTTATCCTCTTCTTCACCATAGTCAAGCTACCAAAATAGATGTGGTCTCAGTATCTGGTCACAAGCATGATGTGACAATAGAGAACAAAGTGGAGATTGGCACTTGGTGTGTCTAGGGAGGTCAACTGAGACAACTTTAGAATTTTAAGTGTTTTTTGTTTGTCTAAGAAGGATACAGGCATAGCTAAGATAAAGCATAACCCCCAAATCCTTGTGCTTAGGGATGTGGGATACACATAAGTTTCTCACACAGAAAATGAATGAGAACAATGTGGGAAAACTAATAGGGACTTCAGTAACTTGTGTGGGTTGAACATTTAGTATAGGATGGGGTAACAGCTATCAAGAGCTAATGTTTGTTGTTTACTTGAGAGACAAAGTATTCTAAGCATATTTTTGCACTATTTCACAGATAATCCACAACAGCACTATTGTATAGAATATACTTTATTATTTTCATTTTATTGAAGAAGAGAAGTAGCCACTTGCCTACCATTTATTTGTTTGTTTGTTTTATTTATTGTTTCAGATGACACACTGTACATAGTTTTAGATTGACTAGATTGACATAGATTGACTAGATTTCCTATGCTGTACTATATATCTCCATGACTAGTTTTTAAAAATTATAGCTGACATTGAATGTTATTTTATGTTAGTTTCAGGTATACAGTGTATTCGTTAGACATTTATATAACATATAAAGTGAACACCTGATTAGTACCCATCTGACACTAAACATATTTTTTATAATATTATTGACTATATTTCCCATAATGTACTTTACATGCCTGTGACTATTTTATAATTGGTAACTTGTACTTCTTAATCCCTTCACTTTCTCACCCAGCCCCCCAATACCCCTCCCATCTAGTAACTCTCAGTTTGTGCTCTGTATCTATGGGTCTTTTTCTGTTTTGTTTGTTTATTTTGTTCTTTAGATTCCACATATAAATGGTCGTATGATATTTGTCTTTCTCAGTCTGACTTATTTCACTTAACATAATGCCCTTTTGGTCCATCCATGTTGTTGCGAATGGTAAGATTTCATTCTTTGTTATAGTAAAATAATACTGCATTGTATATACGTACCACAATTTCTATTTTCAGTCTTCCATTGATGGGTGTTTTGGTTGTTTTCATATCTTGATTATTGTGAATAACGCTTTCGTGAACAAAGGGGTGTATATATCTTTTCGAGTTAATGTTTTGAATTTTTTTGAATAAATACCAATGAATGGAATTACTGGATGGAGAGGTAGCTCTGTTTTTAATTTTTTGAGAAATCTCAATACTATTTTTTCATAGTAGCTGCTCCAATTTGTGATCTCAACAATAGAGTACGAATGTTTCCTTAACTTCACTTCCTTGCCAACCCTTGTTGTTTGTTGATTTATTGATGATAGCCATTCTGAGAGGAATGAGGTAGTAACTTATGGTGATACATACTTATTTCATTTCCCTGATGATTCATGATGTTGAATATTCTTTTTATGTTTATTGGCCATCTGTATGTCCTCTGGGAGAAATGTCTATTCAGGTCCTCTGCCTATTTTTTAATTAGATTGGTTTTTTGGGTTTTTTTTGGTGTTGAGTTGTATGGGTTCTTTGTAAATTTTGGAAAGTAAGCCATTATCAGGTGTATCATTGGCAAATAGCTTCCCTCATTTTGCAGAATGTCTTCTCATTTTTTGATGCTTTCCTTTGTTGTGCATAAACTTTTTAGTTTGATATAGTCCTATTTGTTTATATTTTCTTTTGTTTCCCTTGCCCAAGGAGATGTATCAGTAAAACTATTATGATGGTTAATGTCTGAGAGTTTCCTTTTTATAATTTCTTCTAGGAGTTTTATGGTTTGGGTCTTATATTTAAGCCTTTAATTCATTTTGAGTTTGTTCTTGTATACTCACATGGTGTAAGAAAGTAGTACATTTTTTGTCATGTATCTGTTCAGTTTTTCTAACACCATTTATTGACTAGACTGTCTTTTCTCCAGTGTATATTCTTGCTTCCTTTGTGATAGTTTAAATGAGTATATAGGCATGAGTTTAGTTGTGGGCTCTCCATTCTGTTCCATTGATCTATATGTCTGTTTTTCATGCCCATACCATGCTGTTTTGATTGCTCCAACCTGTGGTATAGTTTGATATTTGGTAGCATGGCACCTCCAGCTTTGTTCTTCTTTCTTAATAATGCTCTGAATATTCAGTGTTTTTTATGGTTCCATATACATTTTAGGATTACTTGCTCTATTGAAGGGAAATGTGCTATAGGCATCTTGATAGGGATTGCATCAAACCTATAGGTTGCTTTGGGTAGTATGAACATTTTACTATATTCTTTCTATCTATGAACATGGTATATACTTCCATTTATTTTCATCTTTAAATTTCTCTCTTCAATGCTTTATAATTTTCTGAGTACAGATCTTTTACTTCCTTGATTAAATTTATTCCTAGTTATCTTATTTTTTGGATGCAATTGTGAATGGGATTGTTTTCTTAATTTCTCTTCTGGATTGTTCATTGTTGGTATATATGAATGCAACTGATTTCTGAATACTAATTTTGTATTTGCTACTTTACTAAATTTATTTATCAGTTCTAGTAGTTTTTAGTGGACTCTTTGGCGATATATATATTATATCATGTTCCCTACTACCTTGTTGATCTCATCTTTTATGTCAATCAATATTTGTTTTATATATTTAGATGCTCCTATGGTGGGTGCTTATCGGTAGATGTTTACTAGGGTCACGTCCTCTAGTTGGATTGATCCCTTTATTGTTATGTAATGTCATTCTTTGTTTCTTTTCTTTTTTTTTTTTTTAAGATTTATTTTATTGTTTTTGACAATAAAACAATAGAGACAGAGGGAGACAGAGCCAGAGAGAGACAAAGAGAAGAGTGGAGGCCCAGAGCAGTCTCCATAGTTGTACGTCATTAGTTTTGTTTTGTTTTTCATGGTGTTTTTCCACACAGATGGTTGGGGGCCATGCAGGGCAGAAATTGCACTGGGGCCTCCGCATGGGAGGCACAGCCCCTCGAGCCAGGGGCCGAGCTGGGGAGTGAGCACCAAATTGGGGACCTCCCATATGGGAAGCACACCCCAGCTCAGATATAGATCCACATGGGCTGGGGCTGGGATTCAGTCCTCAGTCTTTGGTTCCCAGGGCTGTAAAGTGAGCACTTAACCCACTGAGACATCCTGGCTTCCCCCTTTGTTTCTTATTATAGTCTTCATTTTAAAGCCAGATATAACTATTGCTACCTCAGCTTTTTAAAATTTTCATTTGCATGAAATATCTTTCGTAAACCCTTGGTTTTCATTACTTTGAATATTTGCTGCTACTCTGTTCTAGCTTGCAAAGTGTCTGTTAAGAAATCAGCTTGTAGTCTTATGAGAGCTCCCTTGTAAGTCACTAGTTGTCTTTGCTGGCTACTTTGATGATTCTTTCTGTGTCTTTAACTTCTGCCATTCTTATTGTAATGTGTCTTGGTGTGGGTTGTTTGGGTTCATTGTGTTTGGAACTTTGCACTTCCAGGGCTTGTATGTCTATTTCCTTCACCAGGCTAGGCTATCTTTTAATCATTATTTCTTCAAATAGATTCTGGATCCTTTATCACCTCTGTTCTTCTGGCACTCTTGTGATGAGAATATTGCTATGCTTGATGTTGCCCCAGAGGTCCCTTAAACTACTATAACTTCATTTTTGTAATTGTTTTTTGTTGTTGTTGTTGCTCCAGTTGAGTGTTTTCTTTTACCTTGTCTGCTAAATTGCTGATTCAGTTCTCTGCTTCATCTGATCTGCTGGTGATATCTTCTAGTATAATTTTGTTTCAGTTTTCTATTCTCTGTTTCTGACTGGTTAATTTTTATGGTTTTTATATCTTTCTTTGTGCTTACTATCTTTGTTAAAGTGTTCACTGAGTTTCATAAGCATTTTTATAACCAGTATTTTAATCTGTTTCTGGTAGGTTGGTTGCCTCCATTTTGTTTAGTTCTTTTTCTGCATTTTCTCCTATTCTTCCATCTGGAACTTATTTCTTTGCTTCCTCATTCTGGTTGCCTTTCTATGTTTGCTCCTGTGTATTAGGTAGATCTCCTGCATCTCCCAGTCTTTGCTGGTTGGGCTTATGTAATAGGTGGCTTGTGTGGTCCTGTGACACAGTTTCCTGTGTGTGTGTGTGTGTGTGTGTGTGTGTGTGTTCCAGGGGTGTTCATTGTGTTTTGTGTTCATTCTCATGTGTAGTTGAGCCTTGATTGCTTTTGGTGTGTGAGTAACTGGGATCGGCTCTCAGGATGACTGGCTATAAAGTTGGCTATGCCCCGTGTATGAGCTGCTGTATGGAGGCTGAACCCTCAGAAGGGGATTCACCCCAAGGACTCTTGTGCCTCTTGAGAACACCCTTTGGGTGTGCCACTTGTGGGGCTAATCATGTAGTGCTCTGATGTGGTCTGAGGCTGGCCTCTAGGTATGTTGTTTCTGGTGCCTCTTGGGGAGGGCCTTTTATGCAGAACAATTTTAGACTTGCTTGTGACCAGCCTTGGGCTACCTAGTAGGAACCATAATGCTATATGCAATTGGTTGCTACCTATGTTGGACCTGGAGGTATGTGAATGTGGCCTTACTGTAAACCAAGGCTGACTGCTACCAATATTGGGCCCGTTGAGGCTTAGTACAAGGCTCTGGGACCCCCAGGCCTATTGCCTCTTGCCAGCTGCTCCTAAGGCTCAGCCACAGAAAAAGCCTCTTTTAGGTGCACAGGCTGAGCTGGTTGACATGGTATTAATAGTGCCCTCATCAGTGCCAACTGATCGCATGATGTGGGGTCTCAGGGAGTCACAGAGTGTGGCTGGTAATTTTTACAGAGTTAATGCACTGTCACTTCTTTTGAAAGTGCTGAGCCTGTGTCTACTGTGCAAAAACTGCCCAAGAAGTGCTGCAGCACAAGCTAAGACTGACTGCTTGCCACTCAAATTTCCCTAGGCCGCCACTTGTCTGCTTCTATACAAGCCTCCTGCAGCTTGCAAGGCAGGGCTGTTTACTCAGGAGCTGAAAGTGTCACCAGTGATGTCACACTAGCTGGGTGGGGTGGGGTCTAGGGGAGTTTCCACGGCATGTGTGGATTTTGCCAGATCAGTGAGGTCTCAGATTTGGCCTTTTGGGGGTTGAATTCAACACAGGAAAGACAGTGCCCTCCTATAGGTTACAGATGAGGCTAGCTCCACAGAGGTGTAATGGCAGCTGTCTCTCTAGCCTTGCCCTAAAGCCATACAATGGAGATTTTCTCTGTGTGTCTCTGGTACCTTTCAAGTCATCACTGCTCTGCCGGAGCTCAGGATGCTACAAGTGAGTGAGTCTGTGTGTGGGCACTTTAAGAGGATGTCTGGGTTTCTAGCTGCCTTCCACTTCACTGGGATGGATAAATAGAATCCTCAGTGATTTTCAGTGTCAGATGTTGTGGGGACTTCTTTTGTAGCACAGAACCCCTGTGCTAAGGAGCTCAGTGTGGGGTTGGCAGTCCTCACTCTTCAAAGGGGACCTCTGCAGCTCAGGTGTTCCTTCAGATGTTTAACCACTATCTTTGGGTTTGGGTCAACCTGTTTTGCATCTCCACTCTATGTCCCAGTCTTGATGTGGCCTCTTTTTTAAATCCTTAGTTATAGGGGTTCTTTTCAACTAGTCTTCAGGCTTTTCTTGAGGTTGATTGTTCTGTAATTTAGTTGTAATTTTTATGTGATCATGGTACATGGAAGACTTAGCATCTATTCTGCCATCTTGAGCCTTCTTTCTGCTTATACTCTTAAACACTACATCTACTGCCTATGTCTGAGGGGCGGGTATATATCTTGGTGAATAGATGGCAACAACCTAGGTTTAGACACATTTCCCACAATCTCCCACACTTGGGAGATTAAAGTAAACTCTGCAGAGTGTTGACTCAAGCAAGTTTTTAGTATTGAGGCCTTCAAATGATAGAAAACTATGATAGTATTGAAAAACATCACATAGACTGTTTGGGTGTCCTTAGGGAGAAAAATGTTTATATAAAAACTATCAAATTATGAAAAATTAAAGCAACATTTCTTGCACACATGAGTTTGTGACCAGAGTTTTAGACCTGTTATATATTGAGGAAAGGAAAAGGGTGGAAATACTAGTAAAAGGAACCAAAAGTAATGACACAATGAAAGGTCACAAGCTCCAAGACCTCTTGAAAGAGAACATCTTTCAATGTACTCTAGAGAATGCTCCCCAGAATATAGTGAACAATCTACATCAGTTTACTATAAAATTCACTCACAAAAGTACTTTGATATTGTTATTTATAGTACTTTCTTCCACCCAGAACAATCTCTTCAACCATATCTTCATATATCCTTGAATTTTGAATACTATCTGTTGCATGAACTAAAGATTAAATGTCATTTAAATGAAAAATCCATTTTAATGTCATATTATTGTTTGGGTACAGTTATGAATCAAATGTTTCTAAGTTTGATATGGATTTACTCTGTTTATAAACCTTACTAATTTAATTTATTTTTTATTTAAAAAAGGACTACATACTGTTTAGAAGGTTGAGGGTTATATGGACCTGGTCATAGAAAGCATAATAATCAGATGACTTATGGGTTATTAAACTTTAAGAATCTTGAAGATATGGGTGTAGTTGACATGATAGAATGTGCGTTTCTTTTTTTTACTTGAGAAACTGTGTTAGTGTTTTTAAAGGAAACAAGAAACTATATAATTTATCTGTAGCTGATTTAAAAAATAAGGAATATACTTATGACAAAATAAACTATTTTAATATATGTGAAAAAAATGATATCTGTGTTTTAATTAATGGACACAAAATGAATGAAAGAATGAATTCCATATTCATCAAGTTTTACTGTTTAAAAAAAATAAAGCCTTTTAAAATAAATCATTTTCAACAATATCAGTGGACCAGTATTTTTGAGAATAAATTATATCTTCAAAGTTAAAGCAATGTTTATTAAAATAATTGTTGCATTAAATTTTATGATTCATACATTTTAACTTTTTAGCTTATGAATCAATTTCAGGGTGAGTATATATACAGCCAGTTTCAGAATATTTACAGTCATGTAAGGAACACAGCCCAAATCAATTATTCCGCCATCTTATCAACACTTAATTAAATGCCTGTTGTATGGTAAGCTAAGCAAGGACACAAGCCAGATTGGTAAGTGGTGGTCAGAAATTGATCAGAAGCCAATTCCTTTTTTTATTGTTAATGATTAGTGATGTATAGAACTGTTAAGTTTATTCCTGGAAGTAAATTAATAGGTTGTATTGTCTTCTGAATAATAATTATAATTAATCTTAATTACCTATGATTTGTAAGAATCATGGTCTTTTCCTAAACCTCTTCTGGAATGGTTTGGGCACTGGAAGCTTCTATCTCATTATGTCAGAAAACCACAGGGCAATTTTATTATTACAAGATCCCAATTGCAGCCAACTTTACCAATTTTGGTATCACTTTTCAATTGTATCAATATCGTTCTTGAAATAATTTCAGAAGATTTCTAAAAAGAGAAACATTTGATCTTTACACAGATGTGAATTACGGTGTTCTAATGTCAACCTTAGAAACGTTTTACTTAGTAATTTTGCACTGTGAACAATATTACAAAAATTGATATTTTTTCCTAGTAAAATATTCTGTGGTAGAATTTCAAATATGATGTTACATACATTCTTTTCATGCCTATTTGAGAGTAAACTGAGTTATATTAAGTATAACTGTCTGATTTTTACACTGATTATATACATTTGTAAGGTCAGAACTGCTTTTGTTCTTGCTCAAGATAATCATTATATATATCTTCACAGAGAACAGACACCTACATTGGAGATTATCTAACTGACTCTGGGTGGTGAGCACATAATACAATACACAGACAATATATTGTAGAATCGTACACCTGGAACCTATGTCATTTTTATTAACCAATGTCATCCCAATAAATTTAACAATTAAAAAATAACTTTAAGTGAACCTTTGTTTTTCTCTTTCATTATAGCAAACTGAGATAATAAACAGGAATTTACTATCTTTCTTGGAAAGTAATGCAGCCTAGAAAACAATGGCTTACAGCCAGTAGTGTTTTTAGTAAAAAGACAAGTAAGTGAAGATTTTGCTATTGGACATATTATTAGTAAACTTATAACATCTGTAAACTATGAGATTTCCCCTGATGTGGCGTGATTTATAATTTAATATATTTACTTTTGTTTGTATGGAGATTTATATTGGATTTTGCCAGCTCACTTTATAAAGATCATATGGATTTTTCTGTGCAGGTCCACTCAAATAATAAAAATAAATACGTAGAGGATTCCTTATTTCCTATAAAATAATTCTGTGAGAAAATACGTTGGCAGGCAGCATATTATAATGAGAGACTGTGGCTATATTTGCTAATTTTCTGAAAACTATAATATTACAGTTGAGGATGTCAGTGACTGATAAGGTATGAAAGTGTGTGTATACATACACAAAGGTATTTGTGTAATGCACTTCCTCACTTCTAATCCACATATGATTCTGAAAGAAGGGGGTTTTGAAATTTTTATGACACCATCTTTTTATTTCTATGTTTGTTAATCTCTCTGTATAGACCAACAACAAATATGTTTTTTGTTGAATTCTCCCATGTTGCTGTAAAATAAGCAGAGAAATATTATATAAGCACAGTATGATTGCTGTTCAATTTTTTGTTTGTTTGTTTGTTTGTTTTGTTAATGATAAATACTTAGGTGTGAAACTGACATAATGAAATTCTTTCTATAGGACATATTAGAGTAAAAATATAAATTTTTGTGAAACGTAAATGAAACAATTATTAGCAGGGTTGTCTGTAGCTAAATTTTATATTCTGTTGTAATATTCATATGAAGCAAAGAAATATACAACCTTATTGATAAGATCTATTTTCATTTGTTATTCAAAAAATAGTTATATAGTACTTGTTATGTCCTAGTCAATTTATTAAACATTGGCGCATATACAGAGGCAAATTATATACTCTAGAGCAGTGCCTGCTTTGTAGTGAAGGTAATATTTAAATTAGTAAATGATATGTAATACTGTTATCCTGGAAGTGTCTGTTGTGGAAATACAGTGGTAGGATATTTATTTCTCTTTGAGAATATTTCTGATCACCAAAGTGATATTGGGGTTAGAACTTCGAGGATGCATTATATATACTAGTTAAAAAATATTAAGAAAAATATTTCATATAATGAAAATCTTTATTTAAGAAAGGCATTGAGTGTGAATTTGTGTATTTAGGGAATGACAAACATTTAAAAGATGGATCTACCAAAGGAAAATGTTTGTTGGGGCCATTTATTTTACCTGTGGATAGAATAATTTTCATAGAAAAATATTTTGGTGACTACTGAATTCCTCTATTTTTGGCACTGTACTTTAAATTAAAGATATTAACTTACTTGGGGAATAGCACATCTATTAAGTAATAATCTTAAGGACTGAGGATATCTTATAAGGACAAAATGCTAGAGAAAGTGACTTTAAAGATCAGTTAAAACTAGAACATTTGATAACTGCCATTTATTTGGAATCAATAGGTAGAAACTTGTTATGGAATTCAATATGAGTAGTGCAAATGAGGCATGAAGGCTTCAGTGTATATGCAGAATTGGAGATGCTTTCTCTTTCCATTTGATGCAATTGAATTTCTCAATATGGACTTTATATCTTTTTAACTCAAAGATTTCCTGCAAGTAGCGGAAAGATACCCCATAATATCTGAAGATAGTTTTTTATTTTTTTTATTAGTACTCAGCTTTAGCAATTTCTTTTTTTTTCCAGTCATCCTAATGCTAGTAATTCTTATAAGGCAAGCTGCCTTTCATTTTCATCTTCCGTAGCACAGCTGATGCTTATACTACTTTGAACATCCATTGAATCATTTCCTGCTGAGAAATGTCTGTATGTAGTCACGATTGTCACCTATGTATGTGATACAAAACTGTCCTCTCTTAAACCAAGATAGCACTTGTGCCAGCTTCTAATCTTATATACCTCTTTCTCCCCTTTCAGAACCAAACTGGCAATTCTCATCTTGAATAGCTTTAAAATTGCTCATAGCAATCAACGGCAACTGAGGCATCACTAAAGAATTTCTTTTATCTCCAAGTTCCAATTTAGATCTGTCATTAAGCTTGAGTAAGCTTGAACTGTCAGAACATTTTCCCACATCACATGCTCTAAGCACAAAAAGTCAACTTTAAAATCAAATTTGTTCTATCTCTTACTATACTTCGTAATAGTTTCATGTGAACAATAAACTTCACTGAAATGGTACTGTCAATCTTTAGTAACTCAGGTAACTATGCCTTTAAAAAATAGTGAGATGCTGCCAAAACTCAGGTATGATAAGTGGTAAATCATTCCCTCACATTCAGTTATTTTTTGTTGTGCTTTAAAAGGGAGAAACATCGTAATATTAGGGAAAAGAGTACTTGACATTGAGTAAGGAGATATGTGATTTGTTTTCTCCTTTTCTGCATTAAAGATTGTATAATCTTTAGCAAGTCACGTTCCTTCTCTAAGCCTTAGTTTCGATGTCTATAAAAGGAGGTAGTTTTACTAAACAAATTCTAGGGTCCCATTCAGTTCTAACATTTGGCTTAATAAATTTGACTTTTCATTGTTTGGTATTATTCCTCTTCAATAAATGGATTAGAAACAGTTATCATCAAGTGCTGGAAATTATAAATTACCATATTTTTTGCTCCATAAGACACCCCCCGCCCCAAAGAGGGTGGAAATGTCTGTACATCTTATGGAACGAATATTGCATCACAGACTATGATGTGTATTACCTGACCTGTCAGTGGTAGCAACAGCTGTTAGAAGAGGAAGTGGTAAGCTCATGAAAACCCCCTGGTTCTTAATACCACTGTTATCTTTTTTTTTTTTAAGATTTATTTTTATTGTTTTTTGACAGAGGGAGAGACAGACAGAGAGAGACAGAGAGAAGAGGGAGGGACCAGAGCAGTCTCCATATTTGACAGCATTAGTTTTCCATATAGTATCTCTCCACAGGTGGGCACGGGGCTGCGCAGGGCAGGAACTGGGACAGGAGCCTCCAGCATAGGCCCCAGCAAGAAATGAACTGGGGGCACACCCAGTTCAGCATATGGGTCCACATGGGCTGGGCCAGGGATTCGACCCTCGGGCTGTGGGGCTGCAAAGTGAGTGCTTAACCCGCTGAGCCATCCCAATTTCCCCCACTGTTATCTTTACATGTTTGAAATATTATTCTGCTATATTTTATTAAATATATTAGTACACCATTTGGTTCAGATTTTTTTTTCTTGTTTTCCTCCTCTAAACCTAGGTGCATCTTATTGTCAGGTATGTCTTTTAGTGTGAAAAATACGGTAATTAGGAAGACCATAATCCAAATCTAATAGTAAAAATGTTTCAGCTTTATCTTCTGGACCAAAATAATGTTTTGTTTGGGTTCTGTTGGTGAACAGTAGCTGTCTTTTAAAGATCACAGTTTCTATCTTGGAGATCCTTCAGCCTCACCCACATATTTCAATATACTTCGATCTTTCTTTGTTTTGAAAATTTCATTTTGAAACAGTTTGTGTGAACATTAGAGATGCCAGATTGAGACTAAAGACCACAAAAATCTGGCTGAGCTAACATGCAAAATATTCAACTGCTCACATATGTTTATAGAGTCCTTGTTCAACATTAATAATCTCTTTTTAATAATTCTTTTCAAGCTCCAAATTGGCCTGTGTTTCTCCTCTTAATCCATAAAGAACAAGGTTGATTTTTAATATCCACTATCCTTTGTTATAAGTACTATAGTTTTCAAAGTTAAATTATTTTTTTCTTATATACCTGTAAAGATATGACCTTAATGGAAATATAATCCAGGTCATTTATTATTCTATGAGACAGTAGAGTGAGAAAAGAATTTAAACTTTAACACTCAAAAGGCAAGGTCTTAATACAAACGTTGTAGTAGATAATCACTAAATCAAGGTTACTGTTCTTTCGTTTTCAGTGCCAGATCTTGATCTTGGCAGTTCTATACTTTAGCTCAGAATCCATATCTCAGTGTACTCAGAGCTCTCATATCACTCACCTGTCATTGATGTCACTCATCGATATTTCTTGGCTTGACAAATTAATTGAAGTTAGAATCTTGTTTGCAATTTTGGCCACATTTCTTTGTGTCTTATCAAACATGTATAGTTCCTTAGGTAGTTATTTGTTAATGGCTAACCAATCTTTTAGGCTACTTTATCCTAGAGTGTTAATAGCTAATAACAGTAAGGAAAAACAATCTCTGATAACAACATCATTTCTACGCCAACACCTTAACCAAGTGGATTGATGATCTGAAGTACTGTGACAAAGTCATAGATTTAACTTCATGGTAAGTTCCAGCTTTCATTGATCCTCTAGAATCTTTTTACATAAGTTGATGCCTGCTTTTGCAATTCTTACTAGTGTTATAAAATTAATATTTCTTTTGTAAATAAGCACCACATATTTCTCTTAGAGGCATACTAATCTATAAACATGACTTTTAGAATTATGATGTGAGTGAATCTACAAAATTGTTTGGTAGCAAAATGAAAGTACCAAATAGTTTTTCCATCTCTAATTTATGAGCATATTTTTAGATTTAAAGACTAGACATATGCAGATATTGTCCAACGTATTTTTTTTGTATTTATATGCCATTACTTTCTCCTACACTGCACAAAAAGTCATCTAACTTTTATTTAATACATTTATTAATACATAATTTTAGGTTGTGATTTCTTAATATTTGACTAGTTTATGATGAACTTTTCTACATATTTTGTGATATAATGAAAGTTAAAATATATGCTTTACCTTATATGCCAAATAGTTTACTATATTTCATTAATCTAAGGTGACAGAAGTTGTTAGATGCATCATTATGTATCACTAATAAATGTGTCTAGTTGTGAAACATCGCTGAATGTTAGTTACATGCAAATATAGAAATGTGAAAATATGTTGCATGTTGGAGTGAAGGAAGTATAGTAGTAAGAGTGCCCTAAATGAAAAACTTTTGTCTAAACATTTGAAAAACTTTTAAACATATGATCTCATTCATTTTTATAAAATGTTTATAGTATACATTAAGATAAAACTAATGTGGTTCCCCCCCCCCCTCCTGGGGTGCTGGGGAAATTAAGCCAGCTTCTGAAATAAAAAGAGAAAAATAACTCTTTAATTTGTATTAATGATATGAACTAGAAACCTTTCAAACTGCAGTTTCTTACTTTTGGGAGGCTGGGATAGGGGAAGAAGGTGAGAGAGAGAGAGAGAGAAATGGAGAAGAGTGGGGTAGGGGCCAAAGAAGTCTCCACTGTTGTACTTAGTTGTGACAGGGTTTCATGTGGGGCTATGAAGGGCAGGAACCAAACTGGGGACCTCTCACATGGGAAGTGAGAACCACTGCCACCATCTCAGCAGTTACCAGTTGTGCCACAATTCAGTGTATGGGTTTGCATGGGCCAGGGCCAGGAATCGAACCCTGACCTCAAGATTGTGAGGCATGTTCTCAACTGCTGAGCTATCTTGGCATCTCCCATTTCTTACATTTTCTTAATTGCTGTTGGAGTATTGGATATGTTTGAATTTGGATTCTGTACTGGAAATATTTTCAAGTTCACCTTTGGTTTTACTGAGGTAGGCATTTTTTTTATTTTTATTTTTATATTATATGCAAGTGAGAATTCATTTGTACTAACATCTTTTATAGTGGTAATTATACACATGAATATTTCAATTAGTATTCTTCTGTTGTCCTTTCACTATACTATATATTATGATATGTTAACTTTGAGAAGTTCTTTACAAGATACTAATGGCATTAGTATTAATATTGGTTTGCATTGAATAATACTGCTCTTGTTTATTTATACATTCAGATGGCTAGAGACAAAAGGAATTCAGTGACACTGAACAAATCTTGGTAAAGGGAACATAAATATGGGGGAGAAAACCTAATATTAATCTACATTTTTGAAATGTGTCTTATTACAAAAGTTAATTCTTCTTCAGAATAAATAATGTTTATTTTCATATTATCAGACTAGTTTGCACAACCTATACAAAACTGCTCAAATAGAAAAAAACAGTTTCAGATACAAATTTTGCTTTCAGATTAATACATGCAGAAGATCCATAATATATACTTTATTTTTGAAGAAAGCATTTTGTTTGGGATACATATCTAACGAGTGTCCCAAAATTCACGCAAGAAGTAATTTTGATAGAAAACACAGGTTGATAATTAAAAATAATAAATTTTTTATTGATTAATAAAGGATACAGTATAGGGTTATATACGGAATAGCATATCAACTAAATGGCCTCCACAGATTTGTAAGCATGAAGATGCAAATCTTTCGTGAGAATATGCTGTAGAGAGCTTCTCGAAATGTCTAATTCTTGACCACGGTGCCGAATTGATGTCCCTGGACTCTCAGCAACATTCTCACTAACTGCTTCGATATTTTGTGTTGAATGACTTGTTGAAGGACGGCCAGAGTGTTTAAGGTCACTAATTGATCCAGTCTTCCTAAATTTTTTAATTAATCTCTTCACAGTTGATGAAGTTAAATCACTATTCCGACCAGATTTTGTACGAAAATTGCGAGCTGTAGCTGCCAAACCTTCATTATTTTAAAAATATTTCTCAACAATGAAAATGCGTTGTTCTTTCACATATTACTCCATTTTTAATAACCCTGAACTGTCAGTTGTCACACTGTCTTTTTTTTCATTGGCAACACTTTACGGCACAAATGACACAAAATTCAAATCTTGCTTAAATTTTGGGACAACCATTAGATTTGCTATGGCTAAAATGCATACTGTAATAGTTAACACTTTTACAAGTATAAAGTTTTCACATATGTTAGATTAAAATTATTTAATAGGGAAAACACCTAGCCCTTGTGACTGAGCACTTTGAATATCTGTAAGAAGCAAATCACTGAGTAAGTAAGCCGACTGGACAGGTGATCCAGGTTCTATGAAAGCAGAATTTCACATTTCTTTTTGTGAGTGTATTTAAAAAAAATGTTGATAGTTGAAGCAAGTTGATTGCTAAAAAGAATAAAGCTTTAATGAATGTTTTCTTTCCTCTGTAGAGAGGGAAATTAGCTCTAAAGTTAAGAATTTCTTCTTGAAATCAACTGTTGATTCTTGGCTTCTATAAAATATAGTTTAGTACAATGTATATAAGTAGCACCATGTATACAATTTGTTAATAAGGATCACTGTTAGAGTGTATAATAACACAAAATAATGGTATAACAATAGTATCTATTACATGTAATAAAATGAAATTAATTTTAAATATAACAAAATAAATTTGTTTATTAATAGCTCTAAAGATTTAAATTAGTTTTACCCTGTGCTATGTATAAACACTTACATTTTGCTATTATTTTAAGCCTGTTTAAAAGTCTATGAATTATATAAAACTATGGTTTTGACTACCTTTTTGTGTTTTGCTTCTGAAAAGTCGGTTAAGTTGACTAAGAAAAACTTGAAAAATCTCCTGATTCAGTTTTTTAGATCTTTACACTGACCAAAATTTTGATAAGTATTCAAACTAAAATTCTTTCTTCCTGTGCCACCTCACCTTGTTTCTCTCTGCTTGGCACCATTTTTAAATAATTTAGTTCCATCCTCTCATTCACTTACTCATCTTTTCAGGAAATACTGATCAGGTGATACTACATATCAGCCAGTACACTTCGCTTTAAGTAGACAAAAATGAACAAGGCAAACATTAACCTTGGTCTCCTGGACTTTTTGTTTTGTGGAGAAGAGAGGACACTAAAGAATTGAATTCCAGAGTATGTGATAAATGCATTGACAGGATTGTGCTATGCTGTGGGAGTGCATAAAACAAGAGACACCTAACTAAGTTTGGAGAATTGGGGAAAAGTTTGTTTGTTTGTTTCTTTTTTTTTATTAAGATTTATTGTTTTGAGAGATGAGAGAGAGAGGGAAGTGAGGAGGGCCCAGAGCAGTCTCCATAGTTGTACATCCTTAGTTGTGACATAGTTTAATTCCACATAGGTGGATGTGGGGCCACAAGGGGTGGGAACAGAACTGGGGACCACCAGGAGTCAAGAACCTTCACTGCACTAGCCATCGCGGCGGTTACCAGCTGTTCCGCAGTTCAGCATACAGTGATCCCTCGTTTTTCGCGGTTAATGGGGACCAGAACCTTCCGCCAAAGCTGAAAAACCGCGAAGTAGGATACTGTAAAATATAGTATGCGAGACAGTCAACATCATGGACAAGACTGGCGAGATACAACAAGAGAAGATGCTAGGTGAGGCTGCCACCATGCGCAGACAATCAACTCACAGGGATAAATCCACTCGTCCTCTCATTGGTCGATGTCGCACCGGAAACCAATCACGCGCCTTTATGAGAGCCCGTGGGATGGACTCTGAGTCAACTCATCTCTTTGTTTGACATGCAGGGATCCTTCTCTCTCGCGCATCCACATGAAACAACCCTCCTTTCCACCATGTGGCTGCCGACATGGTTGTATTCTTTCATTTTTATTTTTTGATGAATGTTTTGGAAAAACGCACTAAGCACTGAAGCCGCAAAACATGAAGCGCGAAGTGGCGAGGGAACACTGTATATGTTTGCTTGGGCCAGGGCTGGGATTCAATCCCTGACCTCATGGTTACAAGACAAATGCTCAACCTACTGAGCCATTCCGGCATTCTCTAAAAAGCTTTGGCTCTTGTTGATATATCCAAATTATTTGATTTTCAGTGTTTCTATTCAGTTAGACATTTCTGATTGCGTTTGTTCCTATGGCTGTCTTACAGATTATCACTAACTTATTGTCTTAGTACAACAGAACTGCACTATCTTATTCTGAAGGGAAGGTTGAAAATGGGCCCCCAAACTGGGTGAAAATCAAAGTATCAAAGGGTCCATACTCCCTAGGGAGATTCTATAGGTGAATCTGTTTTCCTGTCTTTAAAAAAAAAAATTAAATTTATTGCAGTGACATTGTTTAAAAAGATGATATAGGTTTCAAGTATACAATTCTAACGTATATCATCTATATATTGTGTTACACCTTCACTACCCAAAGCCAAATCTTTTTCCGTGCCTTCTCTAGCTTCTAGAGATGCATCCCTTATATTGCTTAGTTCACAATGCCTTTTTTCATCTTCAAAGCCAGCAGCATGGTCACATCACTGTCTCCTCATCTGTAAAATCTCTGTCTCCTCCCTATTAGGACACTGGTGATTACCACTGGGGTCTATCTGGATAATGCAAGATAATCTCCCCAATTTAAGACCCTTAACTTAATCACACCAGCAAAGTTTCTTTTGCCATATAAAATAACATTCACAGGTTCCAGGGATTAGGACATGTGTACTCAGGGAGGCTATTATTCAGTTTGCCACATGGACCCATCAAAAATTAATATTCATAAATAATTTGTCTGAATTTGTATTACAAGAGTGTTTTTATAAACTATATGATCAAATATGTTATACTATTTTTTTGGAAAAGAAGGACATTTTTTATCAGGTACTAAATCTTCATGGTTTAAGTAATAAAATTACATTTTATAATGTGAAGTGTTTTGTATGTAACTCCAGAAAGTTGGCCTACATTTATGTAATTATTTTGTGTATGGTGTATAGAAAGGATTTGAACCTCTGAATTGCCTACCTGTCTCACATCAGGTATAGCCCTCCTTGCCCATCTTAATCTGAGTCTTACATGCACAGATGTACCATATCATGAAAAGAAAAGTAATTAATTGCTTAATTGGCTTTGAAATGCTTATGTGGCCAACTCTGAAGAACAAAGCTGTACTTTGTATGTATCTTAAGGATGACCTTGGCCTGAACAATGATCAGGCTTAAGCAGCTTACTTTTTAGTTCATTTCTCCTTGGGCTCTTTTAGTTTGTGGGTGTGGAGAACAATTTCTCTTTCAGTGGAGCAGGGAACCTACCAGCCTCAATAAATTGAAAGAAGGAGAATATTTCAAGAGAAATTAAATAACAGAGCCAAGAGTATGTTTTGCTAGGCCCAGCTATCTTTAAAATTCTTTATTTTCTGGTCAACAGAAGTTCTACCTTCAATTACAAAAGCCTAATCCTGTTGATACCATTGACCATTGTTATGTTTTTTGTTTTTGTTTTTATTTTGTTTTGTTTTGTTTTTTCCCCTTAGACCAAGGAGAGGAGTGGAATGCAGTGTGGTGAGAGGGAGTCTTGAGGATTTTCAAATGATAGAGTATGTAGTCAAAAGAGGTATAAAATAACACAAAAAGAAATTAATGTTCAAATCATATGAAGGAATTCAATGCTTTTGAGTATAAGCTGATAGCATAAAAAATTAAAGTAGAGAAGATGCCTGAAGAAAGGGAGCTGACAGTTATTGAGTGAGTACCCATGATCTTTTAGAACATCCGTTGGATCCCTTACCTGCAATAGTTCTGTTTGGAAGTGAGTTTTGTTTATTGTAGAAAAAACTGAGGCTGAGAAAAGTTAATTTATTTTTCAAGGTATTTCACTCAGTGAATGGCAGTGTTTGTATTTAAAATCTAATTTGTTTGAATCCAAAATTCATTGCCTTTTTGATATCCCACTCCTTGTCTAGGATTCCTGAGTTTGTTATTTCATCACAGAATTACATGGAAGGGACTGGAAGGATAACTCTTAAAATGTCAAATCATTCTTCTTTAAAGGGTTTTGTCACAACTGTGTCAATATGGCTTCAGGGTGTATAGATAGAATGTGAACCAGATCTATGGAAAATACATCTTGACTCTTGCTCTCCTTTTTTTTTTTTTTTCCTGATGAGTTCCTAGTAGAAATTGAATGTATATTACTTTTCTGTTGATACTCATGGTGCACCCCCCACCCCCCACCCCATAGGATTATCTCACATAAGTGATGTTTCTTTCAAATTCGGGATAGATTTTAATAGGGTTAGTTTCAAAAGGGTTTTCCCTTTAACACACACCACCTGAGTAGGTATAAGTTAAATTAGTTTGTTGCTGTCAAAATGTGATCTGCAGATTTATTTTTAACTGAAAGATTGATTCTTTCACTCTCTTCCTAAATATTAGAAAAGCTCTTCTGATTTTATTTGCATGTTGAGATTTTTTACTAAGACTTGTATTCAATATAGCACACTAAAATATGAAGCAAATCTGTTCTTTTAATCAGCTGATGCCTGAGCCAGCATCTCTGCAGTAAGAGATATTGTAGCTTCAAATGTGCATGTGCTTGAGAACAATTGTTTGACTATAGCTCTTATTAATATAAATCAACATCTACAAAAAAGGCTCCTCTATTCCTGCTATTCATATTTATATAAATACAAAAGTAATGGATTTCAAAAATGGTCCAGTAATTTTGAGCTTATAGAATTATCCCAGGAGTATAGACAGAATTGAAATATATCAAGGTGTTTTGGAGTGGGGTGTTGATAAAGTATTTCCATGTTTGCTGAGTGCCTGTGAGCTGGTGGATTCTTACTAATAAAGGCAGAAGCCAGAAATAGTTATAACATACTTAATTAACTCTAAGCTTATTTAATGTCATGGTCCAGATGAACTCTAGATAGGGAGACAATACATATAGCTCATTAAAAAATAATTTGGACTTCTCTAATCTATATTTGCATAAAGTTCAGGTCCTTGTCCTGAAGGTATTAATTATTTTTTAATATTGTTGAAAAATGGAAGCCTATGAAAAATGGTAATTAGAAGAATTCTGGCTAATATAATTCAATTTTATGTAACATACTCATGTCAATTATAACATGAGATGTCTTTGTCTTGAAGAAACAGCCTTTTAAAAGAGCGCTTTAATAAAGAAAATTGTATAAATGAGATCCTGGCTGAGAGCCATTAAAAAGAACGATAAACAAAATTAACCTATTTTTCTCTGTTTATATAAACTGTAAGGTACTTACTTGCTAAAACCTTTGTGTTTCCATAGGGAACAATTTATTTTTGTTTTGATCATATTTTAGAACTCATTTTCTTAAGGATAGTTTATGTTATTTTGAGAAAATATATGCAGAGAATTAAAAGAAACTAACTCTTATATTCAATAAGATCTCATGACATACTTCTGGAGTTTTATGTGAATTGCTAATGGTGAATAATTCTAGAAATCAGTATTCTAACAAAGAAGCTGTAATAGTATCCTAGACAAGAAATGGCCACTTGAGTTGAATGTGCAAATGGGAATGTTTTCTTCTAATTTTATGTGTGGTAAATTTTCTAAAAATG
>PVKE010023873.1:0-24263 GCA_004027555.1 Craseonycteris thonglongyai | reverse complement strand
TTTTCTTCCGTTAACTATCCATAATAGTATAAGCCAGCTAGAAGAACAAGGTGCAATAAATCGTGCAGATATCATGAATCACGTTAAAAAGTTCTATAGTAACTGCATAGATTATTTAGAAGAATGGACGGTACATTACAATGATATTGAACATTTTCATTGGGTTACATTAAAACAAGAACTTAATTGGAATGTTGTGCAAAAATCATTCAATCATATTACTCAAAATTTCCCATTTGGTAATATTTTCGAAAATGATCTTTTTAATGAGGTATCATTATTAAAAAAAGATATTGATAAGGAAAAGGTTAAATCTTGGGCATCAGAAGAAATCACAATAGAGAACAAATGGTTAGAAATACTTCATCATTTTGAAACAAACCATGTTCCATGCAATAATGCACTAAAAATTGTGGAATATGCGCTGTCCTTACCAGGAACTAATGCTGTGACTGAATGTGTTTTTTCTACGGTAAATAAAGTGTGGACATCAGAAAAATCACAATTAAGTGTTGAGACTTTGAAAGCTATTTTATGTGTGAAATATAATTTAACAAATTCTTGTGAAAAATGTCATGACCTTTTAAACGACAGCAATCTACTAAAAAAAATCACTCAAATGAGAAATATGCCAAAGAATAAAAAAATACTATACATAATTTTTTTATGTATTATATTTGTAAATTGTACTTATGTTGAAATTAAAAAATATATATTACAATACTATTTTTGCGTTCTATGAAAATTTTTGTTGCTCCATATAGACCAAATTTTTAATCAAGAACCCCCTCCCCCCGGTCAATGGTGTCCCGCTTTACCAATGTTAAAATCTGGTCACCTTAGTTTAAGTAGGAGTTTGAGCCAGCCTTGGATATTGTGGGTCTCAGTAACCTGGAAAAATTATAAAAACAAAGACAGAGATGGATATGAAAGCCTTTAAGGCCTGCAGAGAAATCTCAGGACAGAAGATGCTAACGTATTCTTTCTGATCCCAGAAAGCAGAAATCAGGCTCCAACATGGGGTTAGTTATGAAGACCTGACTTCAATTCGGTATCAGAGAGGACATCCTAACAACAGCCTCTGCTACCTGAAGTCCTCGGGTCCTTGAGGTAGGAAGTAGTGAGTGCTCCATTCCTCAAGGTGCTCCACGAGAGGCCACAGAAGGGCATGTAGGCAAGTGTGTCAAGAGGCTTGAGGCTGCAACTAACAGAATCACAAATTAAATATTGCTTAAACATAAAGAATCTGCTATCTGTCATAGAGGCCCTGTTCTCTCACATAGTAGAGTCTTGACACAGGGTGATTTCGTGGTAGGTGAGGCAGCACTAGAATGTGAGGGCTTTTCTGGGGTTCTCTTGGGTTTCCCATCATGGTCTCAGATGTCAGCCACAGGTGCAAGTGACACTTCCTCAGGTAGATATGCCCAGACAGGAGGGAGCAAGTAATGGGTCTCTTTTTACAAATGCAGAAAATGTTTCCAGGGCCCTCACAGGCTTCCCGTTATATCCCATGGCTAGGGTGGAACCACATTGGTGTGTCTCAACCAGTAACTGGCAAAAAGACAGCAATTTGCTTAATTAGCTTAAACACATGGTCACCCAATACCTGAACAAAATTAGGATACATGAGCAAGGAAAACTGGGAGTTATTGGATGGGCAAAGTACACAACCTGCCATAGCAGGAATTTCTGACAAGACGACTTCTGAGATTGATTGCAACTGATTCTATTTCTAGGGTTCTTTCTAGTTTGAGAATCCTAATTTTTATAAGTAGCCACTTCTTTTTTTAAAGCTGCTTTTCTGACCTCCTTATGGTCCCATTTTTCTCTCCCAATCCCTGTCTTTGAGGCACATGGATGCTATGAATAGTCCTGATGAGCTGGGTGCAGGCCCAGGCAAACAGCTTATTGAAGTTTGATTCTCTCCCTCAACGTCCCTGAAACAATTAATTATTTAATTAAAAAAAGAACTAAGAGGAGACTGGAAAGCAAAGCATGAGCTGAAGAATGCTGGTTGCAGAAGACACACACTCTCTGATGCTGCTCTGAGCCCGGTCCTTCTTGGCTACAGGATGCACGACATCTCAGAGGCTAAACGCGATGGAAATGCACTTGATGGGTTGGTCTCTCTGATCTCCCTAGGCCTCCGGAGACAACCTGACATAACCAGGGTTATCCTGGACTAACCCGAGCTGGTAGCCCAAAGCCAAAATCTGCCTTTGTGTTCAGGTCCTGAAAGACAGGGGATGAAAGGGGATGGCTGGGCCTTTGACTTGCTCTGTGTGAGACCCTTCCTCCCAGGGAGTCCCACAGAGAGGGATTCTTGCACAATAAGAAAGGAGAGGTTAGATTCTAGGTGAGCAAAACACAAAAAAAACAATGTCCAATGTGGTTTTAGAGGCTCTGGAGCTTCTTCCCACTCCACTTCCCTTCACCCTCTGCCCATCTACTCCCAGCCCTGACTTTCCATATTCTCATGCTGAGATTCCTCCTCAGGACATGCTAATAACCTGCATTTGCCAAGTGCCAAGCATGGGAAGAGGAAGGCAGAATGCTCAGTCTGCTGTAATTTCTCATCAATTTCATGATTTTGTGTCTGATCGCACTGCACATGACAAACATGAAAGACCAGAGTTGCAGGCACACTCAGATGGGTCATGTTCACAATAATACGCTGTCAGTGGGTATTAGCTGGAGACCATCCATCCTAAACCCAGTCCCCGAAGCCTTGAGTGTTCCAGACCCTGTGCTAAGTGCAGTCAGGGTAGCAGAGAGGACTAAGACTGGGAGCTTCCCTTGGGGAAGTCACAGACGGCCTGCTGGAGGTAAGGCACACACATGAATGCTCATGAAAAAGGCAGGCCACATGGGCTCCAACATGAACAGCATCCCACCGAATCACTCCCTGTTCCCCAGCACCTAACATGAGATTGAATCATTACTCATTTCTTTCTATGAGCCCAGCTCCATGGTAAGTTTCTTACACATGTGCTTAAAACCTTACCCACAACTCTATGCATCTGGTGACATTATTTATAGGTGAGTAAACTGAGGCCCAGCATGGAGCAGCAGACACAGACTTCGGACCAAGAATCTCTGATTCCAGAACTTGCAGCTTTAACCATAAATACTGCACGACCTCTGGCATCAGGCATATAATATAATAGATACTCCAAAATGTATTTGGTAAATGCCTGAATGAATGAATGAATGAATGAATGAATGAAATACCAAAGAACAATTTCAGTGAAATTCTGTGGAACCTCAGAAAAGACCGAGAATTCTGGTCGGGATGGTTAAAGGAAGTGTTCATCAAGTCCTGTTTAGTCTCAGGTTCATACAGCTGATAAGGAAATTAAGAGAAGGGCATTGGGGAGCAGACAGATGCTAAAGTGGTCTCCTGATTCCCTCTGTCTGATGTTCAGGGCCTTGTGTAATCCCCTGCCCTTGAATGCAGGGAGGATTTGTGACTTGCTTCTAACCAATAGAATACACGAAGATGACTGATGTTCCTTTCATGATTACCTGGCATAAGACTGTAATCCCTCTTACTGGAAGACCACCACCCTTGCTGGCTTTTAAAGACGTAAGCAATCACGTTGGAGAAGTCATGTGGAGGGAACCAAAGGCAGGCTCTGGTCAACAACTTGCTAGGGACAATGGTAGCCTTTGGCTGACAGGCAATAAGAGACTGAAGCCCTTGGTCTGACCACATGAAAGGGCCCCAATCTTATCAACAACTGCATAAACTGGAAGGTGGATTCTTCTCTGGTTGAATCTTGAAATGAGACCACAGAAATTGTGAGATAATAGAGGCATACTGTTTTAAGCCACTAAGTTTGTGGTAACATTGTTACGTTAAGCAGTAACTAGTATGGCATCAGCAGCAGAGACAACGGCAGAAGCAAAGCCGTGGAGGTGGGCAGGCCTGTGAGCTTACGGTCACGTTCGTTCGTTCTACGTGGCTGGAGCAAATCTGCGAGGTGAGTCCCGGGAGGTAGAGGTTGCGAAGGTGGACTGGATAGGGAGCCCTCGAAGACAGAGTGGCTTGTCTGGGCTCTGCTCTGTAGGAAAGAAGTTTCCGGAGCTGGTGGGTCCTGAGAGGGATCGCCACGGAGGGTCAGTGTGTCCCTTTGAGCAGCCCTGAAATCAATCTACTAGTATAAATGTCCACGGGAAAGTCTTGTCTCTACCTCTGGGGCTTCCAAATGGGGCTCTGGCTAAGGTCCTGAGGCAGATAACCCGAATTCTCACATTTTGGGGGACCCAAGTTAGCTTGTGCTAGAGTGGCAGGTGGAAGCCAGGAGCTACGTTTGTGGGGGGACAAGCACACATCTGAGTTGTGTTGGCTCCCTCACCTCCCCCTGACCTCACAGCACTCTCCCAGGACCAAGCCACCAGTTAGGCCCCAAAGGGGGTCCTGGAACCATGGGAGCCACAGCCAAGGTGGCTCAGACTCTACCTACAGTGACTTCAGTTTATAGCCAATGAAGAAACTACTGTGGCATTTTGAAAATGACTAGGAGTCATGCAAGAGCATGGTGAATAAGTAATGAGGTTTAAATCCTAGAGTTTGTAGACTGGTTAAAATTTTTTTTTAAAATGGACTCCTCATTTGAAAAGGCTAATCAGTGAAAAAGCCTTAGCTCCGACTCCCTCCCTTTGTAGTGAATTAACTGGATGATTCACAGTGCTCATCCTAGCCAGGGGCCTGGAAGGCTGAAGGTCAAGGCAACCCAGCTGGCATTGTGACTTTGTCTGAGATCTTTAGCTCCCGTGCAGAGGAAGTTGCTCTGAAGTGAAAAATGTTCTTCTCTAGCTGGGGTCTACTGAAAAAATAGCTGCTTTTTCTCTCCTAGTCAGTTAAAGGGCTGTTAGAAGAAGAGTGATCAGAAGTGTGGCCTACAGGTGCCCGATGGCCCTGCAATGCTCTGGTGAGGAAGGGAGAGGAAGGCAGGTCAGGATGGAGAGAAAAAGTATGAGAGGCCATGCAGCCGTCCTGGAAGCATCACACTCCACGTGGAATTTAAAACGTGAGGTCCTGACCAGAAATGACAAGGGAGTCTGGCTTCTGGCTGGATGCTCAGAGGAATAAAACATTCAAGAGAAAACCAAGGCCACATTCCAAACATTCCAGTCACTGCCCCTGGTTACAGAAAGAAAAGCGACTTTAAAGGGCATCCCAGAGAAGAATTTTAGTCATTCAATGGACCCCCTTGGCACCAGATGCTGAACCTGGCACAGGCCACCTTGTGGGGGTAAGAGGTGGCTCCTGTCCTCTGGGGCCATTGGGGAGCTAGCTCTTAACAGGGACATACCAGGGATCTGTCCAGCTGGCTCTGAGCTCAGAAGGGTGGAAGGGAGGCTGTGTGTGTGTGTGGGGGGGGGGGGGAGTGTAGAGCAGGGACCGGTGATTGCTGGGTAGACAAGGGGGCAGGGTGGGGGAGGGTAGGCGGGTGCATGACCGCATGCTGTGGGGGAGCACCATGGAGGTGAGGCTGGAAGCAGAGCTGGGGCCAGACTGGATCGCAAATCAGAATTTTGAACAGATCGTCCCAGGAAGGTCTCTGGCTCCTGCCGGAAGCGGCCTACTATTCTGAGGGAAGTGGTTTGGAATAGGGCCACAGATGTCCAAGAAATCTCCCCGGACATTGCCCGGCACATTGCCCTTCCCGGGACTCCCTCCAGCAAGTCCTGACAGCGCTGCTTTCTCACTGGGCCTCACATTGGAGCCCTGCTGAAAATGAAGCATCAGTGGCCTTTGGTGAGGAGTGGATCCCGCTGTCTCAACTATCACTATGGTCACTCAGGGACCTCCCATTGCCCAAGACAAAGTCAAAGACCCTCATTCTGGTGTTCACCACTCCATCCTCCCAGCTTTCTGTCCAGGGTCCTTTCCTTCCAGCTACTACCTGGAGCCTTCACTCCACAGCCACCAAAGCGCTGGAGAACTGGACATGCCTCTGCAGGATCTGGCTCACACCCGTGCCCGTGCTCCATCTCCACACACTAAACGCTTCCCATCATCCTTCAGACTCGTTCATACAGCCTTCTCCTCTGATCCATTCTTACTTCCAATTGGAAATCATTGTCCTCTCTTCCAAAATCTCACAGTCCTGCATGCAGCCACACCTCTTTTGGGCACACAGCCTTTGGTCCCCTCCAGTATGGTGACTTGTAGCTCTGTGCTGGTTTCTCTGCATGATTAGGGACACTGGACTCAATCAAGTCTTTATTCCATCACTTAATAAACAGCCGTATAATCTCGTAGTAGAGGTAATATATGTTTCTCATCTTGAAGAGTGGAGCTTGGAAAGACATTTATCCTGTCACTGGTGAGAGTGTTTGATTTCAGGTACTTGAGGGGAAATTCACCCCAACACAGCCCAGCTTGCAAGAACTTAGCATCATTTTTCTCCAAGCAGGTTATTTAATCCACCAAGTTTTAGTTACTGCAAAACATGAGGATAATTTACCTTAAAGCAAGCTTGTCCAGCCTATAGCCCCAGGGCCACATGTGGCCCAGGATGACTTTGAATGTGGCCCAACACAAATTCGTAAATGTTCTTAAAACATTATTTTGGAGATTTTTTTTTTTTTTTTAGCTCATCAGCTATTGTTAGTGTGAATGTATTATATGCATGGCCAAGACAATTCTTCTTCCAGTGTAGCTTAGGGGAGCCAAAAGATTGGACAGCCCTGTCTTAAAGAATCTTTGAAGTTTGTAATTTGCATGCATGCAAATTACTTAGCACAGCACCTACACATTCTATTAGTTTATTCAGCAAACATATATGGAGCAGCAGTTATGTGCCAGGCACTGCAGATACAGCAGGGAATGAGACAGACCCAATTACTGCGGCAATATACCTGCATTCCTGAAAGCTCACAAAAATGAGTAAGTAATATACAGTGCTGACAAGTACTTTGAAGAAAATAAACTAGGCTAAGGACTAGAGAGTGCTGGAGCAGCGAGGGGAGATCTAGTTTAGCAAAGAGCAGAAGTAAGAGAAGGAGCCGGCCATGTAAGACCAGTGGGGGGAGATCTCTGCTGCCAGAGACCAGCAGGAATAAGTCTGAGCTAATCACACTTGTAACCCTGTGGCCAGGTTCTTACCTCTGCCCCACAGGCCGTGCCATCTAAAACAGGGCAAGTTGAGGAGATGACCCTAGTCTTCCTTCTTGCCAGGTCTTCACCTTCAGAGAGCTGGTCCTCACCAACCAGGAACCTATAACCATGCAAACCACAGGCCAGCGCTAATCAGGGAAGACGGGAGACGGGACTACCTGTTCCAAATCCGGCCTCGCCTGTCTCAATGCCTGACCTTTGCTGGTCCTCGGTAAAGGTGTAAGTGCTTCTTTGTTTTAGGGTCCTTGTTACTATGTCATGTGCACACAGAGTCAAAGAGGGGATTGAGAGTTCCTAAGGAAGGTTGTCCCATGCAGACACACTCCAGGCTTTTGGAAGTTGCCCACAGGTATCTTCTTTTTTCTCGAATTCCCTGCCTTCTCTCCTCCTTCCTGTGGTCTTCTCCCATGCAGCATTTCTCAGCCAGGGCCACATTGCCCTTTCAGCCCAACCCAGGAGTGGTTGGAACAGGAAGGGGACATTTTTAAAGGTCATGATGCCTGGGAGGCGCTGCTGGCACATAGTGGGCTGGGGTCAGGGAGGTCAACCATCCTACAATGCACAGGATAGGCTCACACCACAAAGAATTGTCCTGTGCAAAGGATAAATGCCTTTAATCCCTCAATACTACCTCCACCCAAATGTCACCAAATCCATTTCTTCCCTACCTAGAGTGTCATTTGTCTCTTCGGAAATAATCAAGCCTCGGTCTCCCAAAGTGCCCTCTGTATGGCTTGCAAATTTGGCAGCCTCCGAGGAGGAAAGCCAGTGCCTTCTGTCTTCAGGCCGTGACTTCTGCTCCCCCCGGAAGGGCAGGGCAGCCCCTAGAGGGAGGGGCAGCTCTGCGTTGCCAGCGCCAATGGAGAAAAACAGTGGTCAGATCTTGTAAGGTGGGCTGTGTAGTGGTTGGTTCTTCTCTGAAATACTTAAAATCAAACAATTCTCACCAGCAAGAGCATAACCACCTTTCTGAGCTCCACCCTGCTAAGTGAGAACTACACGTCCCCCCTCCTAACACCGCCCCCATCATACTCAGACTTACAGTACAAAGCTTCCTACGTGCCTTGACAACAGAGGTCCAAATGCCTCTCCATTAAAGGCAACAGCAATGGTGGCAGTGAGAGGATCCTCAGTCGGCCTTGCCTTCCTCATTCGCCTTGTCCTCATCATCGTCATCATCAATTATTTCTACTATCAATGGTCCCAGATCTTGCACAGAACCTCAAACTGACCCCCAACGTGGAGGGTCCTGAGGGCCACGGTGATTGTTAGGAACAGATGGGGCAAGGCAGTGCTCCCACTAGCACGGCAAACTGACTCTGATTAGCTTAACGAGCAGCCTGATGCTTGATTTAAAGTGCTTGAGAAAGAAATTCTCAGAGAGGAGAAAAGGTGCCTGGGAGCACTAGCGGGGCTCACTTTTTACTCTTTAACTTAGGGAATTGGCAGGAAAGAGAATGATGACTGTGTCCTGTAGAAGCAATGCTCCAAATGGCTCCTGAGAGCCAGCAGAAGGCTGTTCCTTGGCCAGCATGACTTTCCAAACAGCCACACCCCAAACAGCTTCTGTGGGATGTTCAGAGCAGAACCCCTCAGAGCAGGCATTTTGTCCTGCTGCTCCCAAGCTGGTTGTCTGTTTACAAAAAAGGTCAGTGGATCCTACCTGCCCAGAACAAGGTGTGCCAGTAAGCGTCCTTCCAGGAAACAGGTAGCCACTCAAATGGGGTAATGGGGCAGAGACAAAGGTGCGGGCAGCACTAAGGAAAGTTGAAAAACCAAGGGCTGGCAGCACCAGGGAGCGGTTACCACCCAGGCCTGAGGGGCCTAGGAGGGAGGAATTGGCAGAACCCTGGAAGTGAGGCTGTGGCTGTGGGGTAGGGCCACTGAGAGAGGCTGTGACAAAGCCACGTAGCGCAACAGAGAACGGGGAGGAGACACTCCTCCAGCTCAGTCCCTTCTTGTGGATGGAAGGCAAGGAGCATGGGACTCACTGATGTCGCTTGTACACATCAGCCTCCTGGCCCAGAGCAGGAAGGCTGGATCAGGGAACTTGTACAAACGGCTCCAAATTCAGTGCCTTAAGACAATAACTGTGAACTTAGCCCTTGGCTTTGTAGATTAGCAATTTAACAGTCTAAGCTGGGCTCAGTTGGCTAGTTCTTCTGGTCTGAGCTGTGCCTGGCTTGGCTGTCTCAGCTAAGCTCATTCATAAGTCTGCAGTCAGTTGGTGGGTTGGCCAGGATCCTAGTTTAAGATGGCCTTGTCTGATGTGGTTAGAAAGACAAGGGACTCTCTCAAACCTGCATCTCTTACCCTCCAGGTTGCTAGCTTGAGCTTGTGTACAAAGTAGACAAATGAATCAAAAAGAACAGGTGGGCAAACTCCGAAGTTCAAGTGCTTCTCAGTCCTTTGCTTACAAGGCATTTGCTTCTGTACCTTTGGCCAATTCAAGTCACATGGCCATCCAGATTCAAGGGACAGAAAAAGAGATTCTACCTCCTGAGGGGACAGGAAGAATGTGTGGCTATATTTGGCAACCTACCATAGTCTGTGCTACAGCCACAATTATTCATGTTCCTCCCACACGCAAAATATACTCTCTCCTATCCCAGGACCTCCAAACCTGGATCCTTTCCATCTAGGCTTGTTCCTATAGCAGTTGGCTTTGGCTGCATAACAAATGACCCCGACACTTACAAACGTAAAACAACAACCATTTATTTAGCTCACAATTCTGCTGACTGGCAATTTGGGCTGGCATCAGCTGGGTCATTTTTCTGACCCCAGCAGGGGCTCACACACGCATCTGTGGTCAGTGTTCCTTGCTTATTCACATGACCTCTGGTCCTTCAGTGAGCTCATCCACAAAGTGACGGGATTCCAAGAGCAGCAAGAGAAAACAAACCCCCATGTGCCATCATTCTTCAAGCCTATGCATATGCGTCATTGCTGACATCCCACTGACCAAGTAAGTTACATGGCTGAGCTCAGAATCAGAGCAGGAGAGAAGCGAAAGGTACATGTAAGGGGGCATGGATACAGGGAAAGAATAATGATCGCTTTTGTAATTAATCTACCACAATGGAGTGGAGACTAGATCTGGAAAGATAAACAGAAGATGCAGCTTGCAAGTCCAAATTTCATAACAGCATTTAAGCCTCTTGAGAATGGGTATTACCTATCTCCCCAACATTAACTTTATTTATGTCCCAACCAGACACCTGCTAAACTTCCCAATTCATGGACTTGTCCTGGCTTTTCCATCTTCCTGCTCACTGTGCTCAGGATTATCCCCCATTTTTACCTGACTACTTATATATCCTTCTTAATCCAATTCAAAGCCACCTTCTACCATATCTTTCCAGCTTCTCTTCCATATACCCTTCCCCCACCACACGTACCACTACCACCATCACCACTACCACCCCCAAGCTGAATCTCTGCCTACACTATTTAGAGTTCTCTGTGTAGGCACGTAGTGCAGTGTCCTTATCTGCAGGTGGATCTTATCTCCTTTTCTAGACTATGAGCCACCAGAGGGCTGGATTCTTGTGTGGACTCATTCTTTGATTCCCCTTACAGTGAGATATCTTCCTGACCTGACAAGGTCAGTGCTGAACAATTCAAAGAATGCAGAAGCAGACAGTGCAAAAGAGCCAAGAAACACCTTTTAGAGAGACTCTGGTCAGGATCCACCATGCCTCCAAGAAGCATCTCACAGAAATCCACAGATAGGAACCCAGAGAGCAGAAGTTGGCTACCCACTGAACAAGGGACAGGGCCTTAGGCTTGCCACAAGACACACCTGGGACCAGAAGTCAAAATCATGAGAAGACAGTGCTCAACTCCATCCAAGAAAGAACTTCTAGGAGAGCAGTCCCTATTAGAATGGGCTAGCAAGAAGAGTGGTGAGACACCCCAAGTGGCAGTGAATCCGTTTTCTGGTGAGTTCCTAAAAGAGTGTTTTTGCAGGGATTAGTCTGTTTACACTTAAGGTTTGCATGTTAATAATTCCTTTGTTAGACTCATGTTGCCCCTTGGCACGCAGGTTGTGCATTCCCAGCCTCACTAATAAAGGGTTTCCAGGAGCCAGCAGCTCTCCTCGGGAGGCAGCCTGCGCGGAGCCTGGCCACTGGCCTGTGCCCTGAGAGTGGACGGGGCACCGGCACATCATGCACAACAGACAAGCTGACATGTAGCTAGATTAGGGGTGGAAGGTGTGGGCGGGGAAGGTAGATGACTGGGTAAGTGTCACTCTGAAGGAATTCTAAAATGTTAGGGAGGACCATGCCAGTGAATTTCCTACCCACCCCCCACCTACACACATGCCTGAACAACCCTGTGGGATGGGCCATCCTCCTTTCTGTCAGAAACTAGTAGCTCAGACCAGCAGCTTCTCCTAGGGTGGGCAGAGGAATAGAAACAACCCTGTGGGCCCTACTCTTCCCTAACACTGATGCTCTTGACCAGCCCAGCTTCCTGGTGTTCAGAGTGGTGGAACAGTGCCCCAGAATGGGGGTGTGACCACTCCAAATGCCAGAATGTGCCAAGACTAGAGCCAGGTCTCCTGCTTCTGGTCCTGGGGGACAAAAGGGAAGGGGTGTTCATGCTGCTGGAGGTGGCTCCCAGGTGGCACGACTTCCTTCAGGTCAGCAATGAGTACAAGACCCTCCCCAGGAGCCAGGCCTAGAGCAACTCTTCTGACTCCTCTCAGTAATGTCCCTGGCAATAAAACAACCCTAGTGACCAATCCCTTTATCAATATGTCACAGCCTCCACTTCCCACAGGCCCATCTCAGATGCGACCTCCTCTTCCTGGCTTTCCATAAAACCTTTCTACCCTTACACAAATGTGAGCTTGTACCTTCTCAGAAACCTTGTACTTCTTCATGGCTCTGGTCAGACGGCTTCTGGAACATTAGTGAGATGTGTACATACCCTCTTGATGACCCTGGGCCTGGACTCCTTAGGTTTGTACTGTTTCTTCTCCCCATTCCTACTCTCAGAGCCCAGCCCAGGAGCAGGCTCCAGTGCAGCATCCAACAACATGCATTGGATTAATAATAGGCCTTTGCCTTTCCTCCACCAGCATTCCAAGACCATCTTGCTTTCTTACTGGCCAACACCAAATCCTTCCCAATGAAGCAGATCAACCTTCCCCTCTCTTCTTCCATTCCTTTGGGATGAATAGGAACAGTGTCTACTGAGAAACTTCCTGGCCATTCACCACTGTCTCAGATAAACACCAGGGTTATGGGTAGGATCCAAAACCCAGGAGGCCTTCAGCAGATAGACTGGCATTTGATGACCAATCTGTCTGCAAAGCCCAGTGAACAGCTTTGTCACCCTCCAGTGTCTCCAGCAACTGCCACCTGACTCCACAGTACTGGCGGGAAGTTTCTTCCTATTTGCTTCCAGGTGTGCCAGTTACCTAACCTGGGCTTTTCTCAGTGCGCTTTGAGGCTGGGTGATGGGGAGCTCTTTCACATTAAACATTCCCTCTGCGATCACAGCAACTGGGATTACTAGCTGAAACCATGCACCCTCTTCTGCCTATAAAGGAAAAGCTAGTCAATGCCAACCTATGTTGTTCCCAGAATTTGGCCCCTCCCCCAAATCCTAGGCCTTTTACACAGGAAGCTCAAGAAACTCAAGAGGAGAGCCAAAGTTCTCAAGAGCAGACATTAGCTCAGTGGATCGCAGGGGCAGCCTGTGGAACCCCTAGTAAGCATGTGATTTGGAATAAATGGGCTGGAAGAAATGTATGTACTGCTAGACCCTAGGAAGAAAGTTTTATCACCCCCACCCCCACATGGCTTTCCACTGTATCCAGAAAAATCAGATTATTTTATTGAGGATTCAGGCACTTCACATCATGACCCCAATTGTTCTAATCTCATCTTCTGCTCGACCTCCAACCACTAGCCACCGTGGAGCATTCATGCTCCCCAAGTATGTTCAACTCATCCTACAGATCTTTGTTCTAGCTACTGAAACACCCCTGGTCTTAAAAGGCATTCTCAAACCCTGAGACAAGGATTCAAGTGCAACTATTTTGTGGAGAGGGGGTGAGGGAGATGATCGAGGCAATACCAGGAGGATAGTGGGGAAGGAAGAAATCAATGGCAGAAACATTTTTGAGTAGGTTCTCCTTGTGGGAAACTAAGATTTGATTCTACTTGGAAACTCTGGGAAACAGTGTAGAATCTACTTCAGAGTTGTCCTCACTCAAGAATAGAAATAACTGGGATATTTATTCACCAACGCCTGTCAGTCACTGGCTGTGGGGTTCTGCAGGGGAAGTGGGACATATTGACCCCACTGCACACAAGGCCAGCTTGCACCAGCATTCTGGTGCCCATGAAGGTCTGGTGGCCAGGGCACCAGTCGTGTCACCTTCCCCTTCCACACCTCTCTTCCCCCTCTCCCCACCATTTTCATTTCTCCAAATGGCCCGCTCACCCAAATACAAAGCCACCTCCTCCAGAAAGCTCTTCAGACAGAATCAATGACTCTTTCCTCTGGTGTCCACAGACAATCACAGCACAACTGTAACAAAATCCTCATGCTGCTGCCTTTAGGTTTTGCCTTCATGCACTGGACAGTTAAAGGCTGAAGTGACAACTGAGTAGTATCATAGGGACACTTGTCCTCTTGCCTGATTTCTTCCCTTTCTGCTTTACACACGAGGGTGTCTATGACTTGTACACTCATAGCAGATCTTTAATCCTGTTAACATTAGAAGTTGGAAAAGCCCTCTTTAAAAGTACCGTTCAGTACTGTTTGAATCTATTCTTGAAAAAAATGGAAATCTAAAGGATATTATTTGAAGCAGTGCTTGCCATGTTATATAGAATAGTATTCATTTTATTTGCATGGAGAGATTATATCTACGGTCATATAAACAAGAATAAATACCTAAATCCCAACTGCTCTCTCCAAGTTATCTGAAACTGTGACATTTGCTACACTGAAGGCATTTACTCCGGCTCTGAGGAAAGAGGAGAGAATGCAACCAAGGGAGAACAAGAAAGGGAAAAGGAAACCCGCGCCCACAGAGGGTAAGAATGACCGTGTGTGAGTAACGTGGTTTCTATGAGCCCTGAAGGAAAGCGAAGTGAAGGACAGGCCGCTATAAGGCAATCTAATTCTGCTTCCTGAACACAGCTCTCCTGAGTGTTGCAGTGAAGTTGAAACATGAGCTGTCCCACTTGCAGTCCACCAGAGAGAAAGAGGAACAAGGAGCTGCCTTAGTTAGCTCAGTGGCCGTTACAGAACCCACAGACCAGGCAGCCTAAAGATCAGAAGTTTATTTCTCACAGTCTGAGACCTGAGAAGTCCAAGCTCAAGGCACCAGCAGGTCTGGTGTCTGGTGAAGGCCCACTTCTTGGTTCATAGACAGCTGTCTGCTCACTGTGTCTGCACATGGTGGGAAGGGTGAGGGAGCATTCTGGGGGGTCCTTTTATAAGAGCAGCGATACCATTCTTGAGGCCTCCATCCTCATAACCTAATCACCTCCCAAAGGCCCCAGTATATTAGGTCTTAACATATGGATTTGGGCAGACACAAGCATTCTGTCTATAGCAGAAGCCAGTAGCTGTAGGTAATTGATGAAGGAGCTGGCGCTTTTACTACATCACAAAAGAAGTCTGAAATAGAGTGTGATGAAATGGGTATCTACTTGCACACAGATCTGTGTCTAACTCATGAGCTGCCATATTTGCCTCACCTAGAGATCAAAAGTCTGCATGATGGTTGGTTATTGGCTATTTCTTTTTCTTTTTTTTTCAAGATTTATTTTATTGTTTTTGACAGAGAGAGACAGAGAGAGACACAGAGAAGGGGGAAGACCCAGAGTAGTCTCCGTAATTATACGTCATCAGCTTTTGGATATGGTTTTGTTCCACACAGGTGGGCATGGGCCGCTCAGGGTGGGAACTGGGCTGGGGTTCTACTGCATGGGAGGCACACCCCTTAGAACCAAGGGCTGAACCAGGGGGACGAGAACTGAACTGGAGGCCTCCTGAATAAGAAGCACACCCCAGTTCAGCATATGGGTCCACACAGGCCAGAGCCGGGACTCGATCCTCAGACCTAGGGGCTGCAAAGTGACGCTTAACCTGCTAAGACATCCCGGCTTCCCCAGTTATTGACTATTTCTGAAAACCAGGTCCTTCTCCCACCAGCAGCTGGGCAATCTAGAGGGCTGAGCTGGCCTCTAAAATGAAGAAGTACCTCTGTCCACCAGAGCCACCCAATAACAAAACTGTAATAACAGAGCCAGGTGAGTGGGGGACTGGGAAGCTGGGAAGAAAGCTCTTGCTTGTGAGAGGAGGTCAGCCCCTTCAGGTGGTCAAAAAGATTTATCCCTAAGAGTTCAAATGCCAGAACCCAGATCAGCAGCTTCACACACATCACCATTTCCAGTTTCAAGCAGGTGACTTGCTATCCTTACCTTCCAGGTGTTCCAAGTGACACTGTGGATCACCGTCTCCTTGGGGTCACCACAGGCCCACCAGCCTCTGTGGCGTTTCTTGGTTGTAGCTCTTGCCTGCACAGATACTTCGGTGTGAGGGCTCCCTGAGGCAGACGCTGTTGTCTTCATTGTAGGATACCCATTTCCCAGTACAGCACCTGTTTCAAGTATTAATAATGTTGTATCAGCAATGCTACTTATGGGACACATAAGTAATTCACACTTACGACCTCTGTGATCTTCTTCCTTCCAATGGGCCTTGGACCCTCCTTATTTCCTTAGTCCCTCACCTCCTCACCATTTGCTCCTTTGCTGGTCCCTGGCCACAGAGCCCATTGATAGGTGAGTTTGGTCCTAAACTTTAAGGGGACAGTAACAGACTGTTACTGGAGTGAGGAGTGGGTGCCTGAGACCTGAAATAAAAAAACAAACAAACCTATTAAAACCAACCTTATATCCCACTTATCTACACACTCAGGAGAGAAAATATTTTTGCTAGAGAATTATGAGACTCACATCTACCTCCTTTCCTGCACTCAAAACTTTTACCCATCACTCAGCCCACATTTAAAGTACCACCTACCCATGAAGCATGTCTGATCCCCAGAGAGTTGTAATGCTCTAGCCCTCCAACACCCCCACACTGTGCGCTGGCTACAGCACTCACAATCTACTGTCTCCTACTGTCTTACTCATGACCAGACTGCAGGTCCTGGCCAGCAGGAGTGGGTCTGATTCATCTCTGTCCTACTTTACCCAGTCCTACTTCCACTCCCATGGCCTGGCCAAGATATGAGGAAAGCTGGTTGAATTGAGTGTCAGTATAAAAAGGATAGCCAGGAGCATAACTTTGTTCAGAAGGATTTTGGTCCAACTTCCCGAGAAGCCAGTTTCTGAGCCCAGGGCCTGGAAAGCTGGTATCTACTTGGCCCAGGACCTTCTCTCCTGGGCTCTTTGTAAGAACCCAGCTGCCTCTCTCTGTCCTCTTGATGCCCTGCCACACCATTCCCCTGCTCATTACATTGTCCTTAAGGAGGCTCCTTCTTGTACTTATGAAGACAGAGGTGAACAAGATGGTTGTAAAATCCCAAAAGTATGTGGATGAAGGTGGGTGTCATCCAAAGGCTGCTGTCCCCCTTTGCAGTATGCCTGCCAAGCAGCTATCAGCCCGACTGATGGGGAGTTAGCTCACTGTCCTTAGATGGCTGAGCATGGGGACAGTTTCCTTAGCTTCCCACCCACCCTTTGGCCCAGTTCTACCCTTGGAGGCCACATATAACAATCTGTTCCTTCTTCCCCAGAGAGGCGTTCAGACATTTGGGGACAGCTCTCTTGTCCTCTTGAGTTTTCTTTCATCAGATTCAACAACCTCAGCTCTTACACTGCTTTCACTTGTCCCAATAGGCTATTGTTTTTAAGTGCTCTTGAAAGAACATTCTCCACAAGGTGAAACAGAAATGAGCAGTTGTGTTGGTGCTGAGCTGACCGCTTGCTGCATCTCAGTGAGAATAAATTCTTTCAGGTCTCTCCCGTGGTGCAGAAATAATGGCTGGAGCTGCATTTATACACACACTTGCTCTAATCGTGCCAACAGGACGCCGTGAGAGTTTGAAAAGAGTGTGTCATTTCTGGCTTGTAGAAAAGCCAAAGGTAGCCCCCAATTCAGTTGTTATGTTTATTTTCAAATATATATGAGTATAAAGCAAAGAGACTGAAAGCTAAATACTCAATTGAAAACTGTCCTTCGAGAACTTTGCGGCAAGGCCTGTAGGATCAGATTGTGGGCCAACCAGATAATAGATCATCTCAACAGCGGAAAAGTGACATTGATGGTAGAAATATTTCTGAAGAGTCTTTGTTTTAGTAAAGCAATTCTTAATCTTGTTTTCCATAACCTTCCCTTTAGAGACCACTAGAAAGTGTTTAATAGGTCAGATCTCTTCAAAATAAATCATAAAAAATTCACTAGAATCCTTTCTTCATTCCTTTCTTCCCTCCCTCTTTCCTTCCTTCTTTCCTTCCTTCCTTCTTTCCTTCCTTCCTTACTTTCTTCCTTCTTCAACTTTTTCCAAAATGTCTTTGAGGTAACAAATGTTCAATATTTTTGGTGTCCTGTGCTTTAAATAATATTGAATTGCTCATTGCTTCACAAGTGTGGGCCAATGTTTGGGGTCCAAAATCTTTTTCCTGATAAAAAGTTTAGCCAAAGCTAAACCTTCAATAATGAAGTCTAACCTTTAATCAAATGAAATATCACAGCAATAGATTAATTTCAACCCCATATTCCCACTGCTATTTCATTCTATTAATTTTTAAAATTGGTACACGATCCTTTTAAAAAGTAAATTTTATGTAGACATATCATGTAGAGATGTCTATATAAAGATCCTTAATCACCTTTTTAATGTAAAGACTAAGTAAAACTTTCATTAAGGTTTAAGAGTCTTTATTACAGCATCTTAAATCTAACCAGGCATAACTTTTGAAAGGGCAGTAATGACTGATGGTAACATCTTCATTTCTGCTGGCTTCTAAGCCTAGGGACATGTAGGAAACAAGAACATAGGTTCAAATCATACCAGCCTAAAAGATTTTTTTAGTTTTGAAAAGAGAATGTCTTTTCTCCTTCCTAAACATCACAGCACCAGAACCTTCTCCGACCTTATCCTACGTGCACTATTTTACATCACCTGAAAGAAGTCAGAAGTGCTTAAGGCTTGAGATAAGCATGATTCATGTGAACAACTTACTACATGTCAGGAGTACAAACCCTGGCCTCGAAGAGTCTGAGGAAAGAAGACTTCTTAGACAATGTGGGAACTCCCTCCCAAGTTCTTTCCTGAGAAGCCCAGGTGTCTTCCCTGACCAACCCAAACTGGAAGAGCCAACCCTACCCCCCAAAGTTGGATTTAGAAACATGTTGGGCAGCAGTCTCAAGCCCTGCAGTTGGATGAGTGGTGCTTGGGTTGTGGGACACTGCGCCCTACTCCTGATTTCTGAACCCTATGAAGTTCAGTTTGAAACATCTGTTATGACTGATATCCCAAGGGATCTATGAATATGCTGATGGTACAGCTTGCTTGTCCAAGTGCAAAGCCCTGGGGGGCCCCACACTGGTGGAGCTGCCCTGACTGCACCATCCTAAGGAGAACCCTGCTTGGAAAGCAGCCACTGAAAAGCCTAACTCCATCATTCTCTGAGTGACTCCCCGCTGCTCAACCAACACTATTGTTTAGACCTGTCCCTGTTCTAGGCCCCAAGGAATTCAGAAATCAATAATACCAATATTAATACAGTAGCTAAAATAATCCATGCTCGAGAGTCAAAGTAAATTAGCTGGGGAGATCTTGTTCAACATTTTGATTAGCAAATAAAGAGATCACTTGCAGTCAAGGATACATAAAGTATGTGACAGAAATGGTTAAAAGCCTAGAGCAGCGGTCCCCAACCTTTTTTGTCAGCAGGGAACAGTTTTGTGGGAGACAATTTTTCCATGGACTGGGGGGAGGGGAGAGGTTTGGGTGGTGGGATGGTTTCAGGATGATTTGAGTACATTACATTTATTGTGCACTTTATTTTTATTACTATTACATTGTAATATATAATGAAATAATTATACAACTCACCATAATGTAGTCAAACCTCTCTGCTAATGTTAATCTGCATTAGTAGCAGCTATAGTATCACCGCCTCAGCTCTACCTCAGATCATCAGGCATTAGATTCTCATGAGGGGCAGGCAACCTAGATCTCTCAGATGCCCAGTTCACAATAGGGTTTGTGCTCCTACAAGAATCTAATGCCTCCATTGATCTGACAGGAGGAGGAGCTCAGGTGGTAATGTGAGTGATCAGGAGCAACCATGAATATAGATGAAACTTCTCTTGCTAGCCTACCCACCTCTCATCTTCTCTTTGTGGCCCAGATCCTACCAAGCCATGGATCAGTACCAGTACATGGCCCAGGGATTTGGGACTTGCGTTCTAGAGGTTTCCTAGGGTGGGATAGGGCACAATGAGAAGGAACTACTTAAGCATTCAAACTGGAGAGCGGGAACCCACCCTGCCAGGGACATGGAGCTGTGGACCTGCAGCGTGGGAACCTTTTCAGGCTGCAGGTGGAGGACTAGAGAAACCGGAAGTGGGATGTAGGGACTGTGTGTCCAAGATGTTAGCTGAAGGTCTAGCTTTCTTCTGGAGCTGAAGCCTCTGTTTACAGTTGGACTTCAAGGTGCTTTTAGCACATATCTGAGACTAGATTAGGATGATTTAAAGGAGATAGGATGGTGCAAAGGTGAGGCTGCAGGAGGAGAAGATGCACAGATAGGTTTTGCTGAAGAAAGCAAGGATGCTCATGGTGAAGGGTCACTTCTCAGAGTATAGAGAAGGACCCTGGGAACCAGAGATGAGGTCTGGACTTCACAGGAAGAGACCCCCAACCGTGGGCCTCCTTGAGGCCTCTTAACTCAAACCAGCCATGCAGATCAGAAGACTCATCTTTAATTTGTATCATTTTTTTCTGACAAACTCAATTTGAAGATTCAGCTCAATTGCAATAAAAAAAGTGATCCAACCAGAAAATCACTTGCTACCTATAGAGCAAGGAGACCACCAACAACCTCAAAGGAGCCAGAAAGTGTGCAGGCCTCTGTCAGGGTTCAGGGGCTCTGCTCCTCAGTCCTCAGCACCAGCTAAGGCCTAACCCACCCAGGAGGGCTCCTTTCCATCTCCCTTCATCTCCCAAGGTGCTTTGGGTCAGGCAGCAGCTTGCAGGGGGAAAAACAGTGGACTGGAGTCAGGAGGCCTGGGTTCTAGTCCTGTCTTTGCTACTGACTGCTGGGTGGTCTCGGGCAAATCATTTCTCCTCCTGGAGTTGTCATTGTCTCGTCCTTACAGGGGTAGGAGGCAGGGACTAGCTCCTGCTGTGCCCACTTTACAGGATGACTATGAAGCTCAGATAAGATAACAGATGTGAGAGCTGTTTTTGTACTTGCAGGGCATCGAGCAGATGCGCCCCTCTCAGCATAATGGTGATGATGGCAATGATGGTAATGGCAGCTGAGCTGCTTTTTATGCACAGTTCCTATAAATATCATACCAAGTGACGAAGTCCTGATTTGAACAGACTAACTTTATTTGTCCTACTCATCTGTGGATTCTTACCCTGGCTCGGAAAGGTCACTTTTAGCTTTGTGAGAAGAAGTTTGGATGAAATGTCTCAGAGATCCTTTTCCCTGTGCCAAGTCCAGCAGCCCCTCCTAGATGTCCTCTCTTGGGCATCAGGGGCTGGGAACATGAGTGTCCACACTGAGGCCAAGCTCTGTCTGGTTTCACCTGGAAGAAGGGGAAGGTTGACAATCTTCTCAGCCTTTCCCACCTTTCAGGCTCTAAACTTAGCAAATTCTTCTCCTCACACCCCACTGCTTTCTCTCACTCGAGCTGGAAAGAAAGGACACAGGAGAAGGGTAGGTGGGTCAGGTTTACCTTGTAGAAGATTAGGACATGGGTGTGTGTGTACACTTGCACACATATGTGTGTGTGCACCTACACATATGGGGGGTACTTCAAGAGTTGTACTCCTAGTTCCACCACCTGCCTCTCCCCTATCATATACCAGTTAAAAGTCTTCTCTAGGATTGAAAGAAGTAGAGATTATTTTGCAGAAAAGGAAACTGAGGCAATGATAAAAGTGAATTGCCAGTGGTTATTGCTGGGTAAGCAGGGATCAGAATCCCAAACACCAAGCTCTAAAACTTTTCTTGAGCACACAGATGGGTGTGTGCATTTGTTGGAAAAGAGCTTACAGCCTGATCCTCAGGACAGATGGCTTATGTTTGCCACGGAGGAAAGGAGCAGGAGAAACGGGGGGGAAGCAGTCTCCTTAGCCCATCTTAGAATCTCAGAGCCAAGGGATAGATCATGGGGGTCCATAGGTCCCCACTGCTTTTACCAGCAAAAACACTTTCAAAAGGTGTCCTTCATTCTAGCTCCACTGTTACAAAGATTTGGTATATTAAACAAATGAAATCTACTATGTTAAAATAAACTTATTTCCCCATTGTTTATTAAAGAAATCTGACTGCTGATAGGAGTTTTTACTCAGCACCAGCACTCCAATATACGAAATCTATACAATGATAGTCAAAAGCAATTAATTCAATACTTTAGTCAAGTGAGCTCTTTCGCTAGGAAATGCTCATTTCCATCCGGCCTTTTGAAATCACAGACACAGCTGGTATCTTTGAGCGCTTTTGGTAGGCCAGGAACCCCAAAGTTAAAGCTTCTGGCTTAAACCAACTCCCATTGTACAGATGAGGAAAGTGAAGCCCAGAAGGAAGAAGTGCTTTGTCTAAGCTCACACAGGTTGTTGGCAGCAGATCCAACCCATGCCCTGGATCCTTTCTTTAGCACCTGGACCTACTGCCAGCTCTTAAGCTGGAAGGCGGAGACGTATGGAGCTAGCCTTAGCTTTCTGTTCTCACTGGTGTTTCCATAGATCCAATAAGAATGGAGAGCAACAGCTCATCCCACCTGCCACAGAATACAAGTTATGTCAGCTATTGTACAATCTAGCTCACGAATGAAACTGCCTTCTGGATGTGTCATCGAGGCAGTAGGAATGAACTCGAGCCAAGGGCATAGCGACATCCCCAAGCCTGTTCGTGCTATCTTCCCATCTCATGTTTGTGTAGAAAATGCAGAGCCCAATTGTGTTGGGAAATCAAAGAGGCAGATAGCACTCAGGGCTTTCTGGGCTCTCACTGGAGTCCCTGGGACCCCCGGGGCCAAGAGAAGCTTCACCTCTCAAGGCTTGCAATCGAAGAGACACAAGCATCGGAGGAGGCAGTGTTTTCAGTTCAAGCTGGCTCCTATCTACCTTTAAAATGATGGTACCATGATTGTTCTCCCCCCCCCCCCCCCAGGAGGGGCAGCTGGTGGAAATACCATTTCTTTGCCATTGAAAGTTAAAGTTCCTTTGGCTAAGCACTAGGGACGGGGTTATTGAGCATGTGCACCTCTGGCCAGGTGCGCTCTTTTATAGCAGTGACATAACTGTCCAATTACTAGGTCCTCACGCTGACATTATAAGGCTGGTGTGCCTTCTTACTGCAGAGATCCGGAGGAAGGAAACGCTCTAAAGAACATGTCAGCTTCAATGGGGGGGCTCCCAAGGGAAACTTGCCGATAAATCCTCCTTCGTTAATTACACATTATTCAGGCAGTTGCCCTAATTCGTTCCTTTACTCATTCAATAAACATTTAGTGATGCTCTTAAAGGTCCAGGCTCTGTGCTAGAAACTGGGAGAGAATGAGTGAGAAAGTGCCATCCCCTGTCTAGGGTACACTTCCATACCGCATTTTTCATTCCCCTGGTGACACTTGAAATTATTAACTTTAGAATGCAAGGCCATGCATGAACACAAAAGTTGTTTCTGTCTTATTTATTATCACTGAGCCCAGCCCCTGGCATAGCCCCAAGCACATCCAAATTGGTTAAATAGAAGATGGTTGTGGTTGGATGAAAAGATGGATGGGTGACTAAATGAGTGAACAAAAGAACACATGAGGAATTGTGGGTTTCACCAAATAATTTTTGATTTCCTGAATTATTCACATGTATGTTATTCATCTTATGAACTCATTTCATGAACATTCACTTGTTCACTTTATGTATATTTTCATTCCTCTGCATTCAGTGACGTATAGTTTGCTTTATTCCAGAAAGGATTTAAAGCATCATCATCACAGGTGAAAGTTCTAAATTTTGACCCGAAGGCAAACATATCAGAATGTGTTCCCGTGTGCTTAGTTCATCGTATTTCAGAATTGGACATTTCCTGAGCACCTGCCCCAAGCCAGGTGGGTCAGGGAGGGATCATAAAGTGAACTCTTGCTGTCCCTGAAGCTGCTTTGAGTGTGGATGTTATATTATAAATGACACATGCCCAGGTGACAGCAGTTCTGGTGAGAATGAAGGGATTCATCCAAGGAGCACCTAATGCAGTGAGAGCAAAGGCTGGCAGAAGGGCCTTGGACTGAGCAAACCCGATCATGTCCCATCTGCTTATTTCCCGTAGAGCTAGCCATTTGGCAGCTGCTTGATACTTGACCATGTGATTTTACTCGCAAATAGGGAAATTAGGTGTCACTTAAGGCTAGGATTTGTTTTCTTATTGTCCATGCACACCAACTACTCCAATTGCTCATTTTGCTAAAAGGCAGTGGGCAGAAATGAATGCATTTGGGGAATTCTTTTGACTCCTTTAATTACAAACTGTAATAAGCATAACTAATCTGTGGGACTGTGGCCTGGGTGCTAGGGTGATGTTGAAGAGATCACAGTCTAGTGTAGACAAGTGAGTAGGTTAAGGTGACCAGACGTCCCGCTTTTGGTGGGACAGTCCCGATTTTTAACAATTTGTCCCGCGTCCCATGGCATTTTTAAAAAGTCCCGATTTTTGGAAAGAATGCACGACAAGCTAGGGAACAGCGGGAGATAGACCAAACTTTTAATCAAGAACCCCCTCTCGGGAAAGCTGGGATGGCTCAGCGGGTAAAGTGCTCGCTTTGAAACCCGGAGGACCGGGGATCGAATCCCAGCTTCGGCCCATGAGGACCCACATGCTGAGCTGGGGTGTGCCCCCAGTTCAGTTCTTGC